>OY365818.1:28301246-28598746 GCA_959347315.1 Bimastos eiseni | reverse complement strand
CTTAAATATGATTTAATTTAATTTTCTTTGTAGGCTTATATTTTATGAGCGAAAAAAATTTGTATCAAGACGTCGTCACAATAATATTATGTCCAACGTAGGCCTATCTGTTGCATTGAGAGCATAGGCCTACAATAGGCTCTGCTGTATGTTCTGACTATCCAGAAATCGTTTCTCTCGACCAGATTGTATTGATTCGTTTTCTTCCTCCATTCAGAATGTCTCTTTCTCCTCTTTCCACGAACTGTCCAACCAATAAGTCGTCTTTACTATCAATGCACAGATGAGGAGAAGTCAACGCTCAGCGAAGAGGAGGTTTCGACCCTTCGTCATTGAGTCGAATCTAAGCAGAGATGGTTTCTTTATTAAGTCTGCTTAAACAAAAGGCTTTCCAGTGATGCATACACTATTGCACTGTGGGAGTCTCAATATGTCTGTTTGTATGTCTGCCTGTGAGACGCTCTCTGTATTTAGTTAGTCGTAGACATTGATTGGTGAAATGTTGCCACACGTTTGTCTGTTGTCTGTCCTTCGGCTTCGTATGTTTATCTTTTATGTGGAAACTCACAATCTGTTTATTTGTTGGCTCTGTGAACTCTCTGCTACACAGAATCTCTAAGTAGTCGTCTATCTGTCTTTATTAGCTTGTGTCTGCTTGCCTGTCTGTCTCTCTCCAGTTATGGTCACCTCGCATCATGTGTAGTTACAATGCTACTCTCTGATTCATTGCAAAAATTTAGAGCTATATGTGCAAGAACATCGCGACGGTCTTGGGCTTCCATAAAAAAAGAGGTGGATCTGAGGGTAATCACATCACATGAATCAGACTTCTTAGGGGCGGTGGAAAGCACATGTTCTCAATAACAGGAACGGTGATACTGGGGAAACCTCATTGTTCTTGAATCAAAGTATAGACGGCGATATATAATTATAATTATCAATAATAGTTGGAAGATTACTTGTCGATCAAGTGTTGCTACCATCGTCAGAGAATTACATTCGCCACTTTACCAGATTTTAATGATTCAACGGTAAGTGATGATGTACAGATTACTCTGCTCCGTGAAAGTATCAACGATGGTTTTATGCCGGGATACATTATTAATGTAGGGGAGACTGGGGCTGATTGCAACGGGGGCAGGTTTTAACAGCGCATACATCCCGGAAACGGTAAATCGGTGAACCAGCGTATACAGATAAAAGCGCGCGCCCTATTGTTTCCGATCTAAATTCCTTTTATCTTCGCTTAAGCTTCAACCTCAGAAATTTCATTCATAAATTGTGATTTTCAACACTAAAAGTAACTTTTTCCCACGCATTATTTTTTCTCATGGTACTCTTAAGGCACACGATATTCTTACTTAGAGTAGGTCATTTCGAAGCTTGTTTCTTTAAGATTACGTGACCGAACGCAAAATCTCGTTAGCTATAGTAGTGTGTTAGCATCTTATTTAATCATCTTAGGTAAAGGGCCGGGGCCAGTTGTAACATTTTCATCAGCGCCATTCTCAATGGTTTAAATACTTTTGGATGACTTGTATCCTGCCCTAAATGTTATTTAATTGCTGTTTTAAATTGATTCTTCTTCTGCTGATGATCATCATCATCGACCTCTATCAGTTTTGTTTACTGATAAGCAGCTTCAGACAACACCATCTATAGTATTCAACCCAAAACACCATCATTTTTCGCTGCCTTTTAATTTAGGACGCCAAAATATCTTTGTGATTTGTTTTATTTCATAGTTGCTGAGCCCATTTGTTATAATTAAGGATTTCGCCGAAATGAGGCCCGAAAAGTTAACATTGAATATTAATTAGTTATTTGGTGTTCACTGTGTTACAACCTGTCCCAATGTTGAAAGCGGTGTTACAATTTGCCCCATGTCTTGTCACAGCCAACCCCAAGCCGGGGCAAGTTATAACATCAAAAAAATTTAATTGCAAATGCTTTCACAATTAATAGAATTACACATCTGAAACGTTCCATAGTTATAGTGCATTTTTGAGGGATTGTAACGATATTTTGTCAACCGTTATTGGAGATCAAGTTCGGTCATAAAACATCTAAATGTGTAAATTGTTACAGCTAGCCCCAGTCTCCCCTACATGTGGGCAGGTGACGTTCAGCTGTACCTGATAAATGCTGCTCGTCTAACACATTGACGAGTGAATCCGACTGCGGGAAAAACTGAAACAGGTTCTCATACAGATTCAGAGTGAAATCGCTAAGGCGGAATAATATTTATTATTTATTATGGCCTGTGAATGCTCCTAGACGACGAATTATCCAGGAAGGAATAGATAGTCTGTCTCTGTCTCTGTCTCTCTCTCCGTCTCTCTCTCTTTCTCTTTCCGTTTCTCTCTCTCTCTCTCTCTCTCTCTCTCTCTCTCTCTCTCTCCGTTTCTCTCTCTCTCTCTCTCTCTCTCTCTCTCTCTCTCCGTTTCTCTCTCTCTCTCTCTCTCCGTTTCTCTCTCTCTCTCTCTCTCTCTCTTGCTCTCTGCCGATCTAGCTTATTATAGATGTGTCATACAGAGTAATGCAGCGAATTTATCGTTTGACTTCAATATGACGCTTTGATCCTCGGTGTCACAATCTCAGCGCTGCCTCTATGTTTAGGGAAATCATCGGCGCCTGCTTTATCTCACTTTGAGAATTGCCATCGCGTGGATGGTGTTGAATGGTGCAACAGTATCTCGCCTGTTGTATGAAATAATGCGTTTCCTTCCTTGTGAGCTTCAATTAACTCGCCTAGCTATGACTCGAGCGGCTTCAGCCAAAAACTGTTCGTAGGTGTTACTCTGACGAAGGCGGCCCCACAATGGAGAGGCGGTTGAGGGATGCAAAAGACTCCGTGCTCATTGCACAGGTCCACTGAATGAAATAATGGCAATGTTATGAACTGCTTTGCAATCCAGATTATAACCGCATCTTAATGAACCTACAGAACTGCATGCACGTATAGCCCTATGCATCTTCAGCAAAATTGATAGGCCTATACCGGATAACGATTAGCAAATAATAGAGCCATATCGGTCTTGTAGGCCTTGTTTGTAGTTAATCGTTTCCTTATAATCCGTGACGCTGCTTGTCACTCTGTTATGCTACTAGTGTTTGAATTGAACGAATACGAACTATTATTATTTAGAATTCACCAGTGCAAATTATTATTTATAGGATGTTTTACGGTAATAAAGATGACTCCTCGTCAGGACCTGTAAAAAGTAATTCTTGGCATGTGAGGCTTTTGAAATTGATATATAAAGGGATTTGGTTCTTGGCAGTGTAGGAAATACTTGAAGCAGTTCGTTCACCTTGACTAAATTGTTTTGCTTAAAGAACTCTCCCATAGTCTCCCAAAGTAGGTCCTATATAAATCGTATGTAAAGTGTTATCTGAAGCCTGTAAACACCTATGATAAATCTGTGTCGATCTGAGTATTTTATAATCATCTAGTTCCTTGTAAGCCATGACGCGGTCTGTCACCGTGCCACAACATAACAATAAAGGGCGGCGATCCCTGGGAGGGAAGGGGGTCGAGGAGGACAAGTCTCCCACCTTTTACAAAGAGGGAACACGCTTTACGTTTGTTCCTTCACACTTTCTACCCCTGGCATTGGATTTCCATTTTCCTATTAAACGAGATTGCCGCTTCTGATAACAATCAAATGAATTGCACTATACTCATCAAATCCGATCCTTCAGTCTGGACTTCAATCCGGAAGATTCATAATAAAAATTCTTCTCACTGATCGGTCTAATTTCCGGATACGATATTCGCCTTGAACTGCACCTCAAGAATTTTTCTAACAACTGAAATTTGATACCGCCCTTCTTCCAACATTCTTTGCTCAGAAGTGAATACGCACGCCTCGACGGCGCAATTGCAGTTGTACTGCAGTTGTACTGCAGTTGTACTGCAGTTGTACTGCAGTTGTACTGCAGTTGTACTGCAGTTGTACTGCAGTTGTACTGCAGTTGTACTGCAGCTGTACTGCAGTTTTACTGCAGTTGTACTGCAGCTGTACTGCAGTTGTACTGCAGTTGTACAGCAGTTGTACTGCAGAACAATAATATGCGCGAAGGACTTGTTCAAGGTCCCTACGCAGTAATTCCTCGGACGAGGGTCGAACCCGTTCACTCTGCGCACACTTAGCGTGTCAAACGCGCTTTGAGAAATATTCGTTGATTCGCAACTGGAAATGTAATCATCTGCAGACTTTTCTCCAATTTCACGAGTCTCGCAAGTTTGCGATGTCCCAGAACAAGGATATTTCCTTGGAACGGTCTGTATTACAACTGCAGTTGCGCCGTCGATTCGTGTGTTCACTTTTGAACTAATTGCAAGAAGGGAAATATCAAATTTCAGTTGTATTTATATTATTGAGCCATCGAGAATTGTCGTTCGGAATTGTCTCCATATGACACTCCACTCCCTTAATAGATCCCTTTCTCAGGCATTCGTCTCCCACCTTAAGACGACTTTATTTGGCTTTGCTGGGATTGGGAGTGTCTATGAGCAGTTCCCTTGAAGCGATGCTATGTATAAATCCTTGTAATGAATGCTTGCAGGCAGCAAAGCACAATCACATCGTGCTTTTCATGCGTATTGGACGGATTTAGGGAAAAGCCTTTCTTGAATGTGTACGTTCTTTGCGAAGAAAACACCGCAAGAAACATTTTCAAGAAACAGTCACACGATTTTACGTTTCTCGAAAAGCCATGTTGTAGAGCGTTTGTACGGTTAAAAAATGCGCTGCATAAGTAGCCTATATAAAGCGTGAAACGTCAGTCATTACGGCTTTATTTCTCGTTTCAACGAATCCTTAATTATCTCACAGTCTTTCTTTCATTTGCTCTAGCGACTGCGGACCAAAGCCCTCTCTTACGAAGGTCACCGTTTTATTACACTCAATTTATCTGGCACCAATCCTATTTATAGTTCTACGTGCTTCAGAAATCAATGACTGGGCAATTTCTTAATTATGACCAGCTTTTTGATGCATAGTGCACTCTGCATGTGCTCCTTCAAGGATATCGGATAGACCTAATGGTACCTTTAGTTTCTATGGCATTTTGAGTCTACAAGCAAATAATTAACGTACAATCGTACACGTACATGTAGGCCTATTTCTAACCGGCTTTGAGTGCAGATAATTTCAGGCTAATATTGCACATTTTACGCAGTGGACAAGCACCTTCACTGCATCTACCCATTCCAACTGTGCGCACCTACGCCGATATGAAGTATAATGGGCAAAGAAATCGTAATTAAAACTCAGGAATGAAAGGAAAACTAGCGCGTCCCAGCATAGAGCCTTGCCGTAGGCTTGCGCACTAATCAATATCGCTAACATACCGGATCACTCTTCTGAAGCATTTATTGGACCCTCAAAAATCCTTAGCGAGTCCATGGATAGCACTATAAAAAGAGCTAGAAACCACAACACATAGCTAACTGCATGGTTAATTAGTAGGCTAACTTCCATATCGCAAATGTCCAACGCAGCGGATATAAAACAATGGCCCGCTATAACAGCGAGGTCGTAAGTACAGAGTTCAGAAGATAACATTCAACCTGTTCCGCAAAGAATATTAATTTTCTTGATACGACTCAGTCAGAGATTATGACGTTAATGAAATGCAGGGTTTGATCTGGCGATAATATATACTTACATACATACACAGAGACATATATTCTATACATAAAATTATTATAGATACACGATAGTTGAATCTGATAGCAAATGAATCTAATCCCTGGTTAAGGTGATTTATGGTGACTTACTACTGCATAATAAGTAGGCCTAGTAATATGTAGGACATTTTCTATGAAATGCTCCTGGAGCCCGTAGCTATTAGCTGAACAGCTGTGGTTCCGTCTAGATGCACATCTGAGCTAAGTGACCTCAGCATTTAGGAAATCTCCGCAGAGCTATGTAAATACAGTTGAGTATGTCTCATTCACCATTTCCATTACCATTCAAAGCCTATCTAGAGTGGAAAGCTTTTAGACCTGTCCGATAAATATCAGAGATTATTAGCTTCATGGATATTGCTATTAAGACAATTATTATGATAACGACAACTACATGATGCCATACTACAAAGGGCAAATCTCCAAATGATCTCATCTGAATTGCAAAAAACAGGGAATTAGGATTCCGACAATGTGCACTGCATTCAATCCAGTTGTGAATTTCATGCACTTCTAAATTTTTGTGTTTCTTGATTATAAGTAAAGAAACCATAGTTAGTATTACAAGGACCATGAACACGTAACTATCTGAAATTTAATGGTTATAACTATAATATTCGTATAACTTGATTACAATCACAGTATGAACTAATGATGACAAGTTATTGCAAGAGTCGAATATGGCCGTCGGCCGTCATGCAAGGCGCCCATTACGTCATGCATCTCAGTTTAACAAACACCACCGTCCAGTGTAAGAAGAATTTGCCAACCACATCTTATCTATAACCATCTCTCTCAAATTGAACAAGTTCTCCTAATGACCTAAACATATTCTATTCTTATGACAACGTCGTGGTATATTTTGTTTTACTACTTGTTTGTGTTGTCTCTGGTGTCCATGTTTCAATGACTCAAAGCTGGTCAGTTTTAAAAGGAATATTATGGTTGTTATACATGTCATGGATAAATATCCAGAGTTTTATTTTATGTCTCTTAAATCATCATGACCAGAGATTAGATTCATTTGCAATCAAATTCAACTATTCCAAGGAGCACATCCATTGAAGCAATGATGTTGAAAATTAATGTGGCCACATGATTCTGCTAAACGATTTAATGGCCGATGGCATGAATTCAACGACAAATGGTTCCTTGACAAATGGATCACAGATAAGTAATTGACGACAAAAAGTTCTCTGACAAATGGATCACCGATAATTAATTGACGACAAAAGGTCCTCGCACAAATGGATCACCAATAATTAATTGACGACACAAGGTTCCCTGTCATATGGATCACCGATAATTACTAGACGACAAATGGTTTTCTGACAAACGGATCACCAATATTTAGTTGAAGACAAAAGGTTTACTTTGCATTATTATTATATTAAATCCATACCATCTGTCAGCTCACGCTTGCGTTAGAGCCAAACGCTGATGACTGTTTTCAGGTGACAGTGCTAATAGATAGGCTTATATTTTCATCTGTGACATCTATCGTCAGGTAAGTGCAGAGAGCGCCTCTGAGTAGAAGTTTTGAAAGGGAATTACATAAATGTTTGATTACATTACATTACCTTATTCGCCCACTGTAGCCTATTCAGTCAAATAGAAGTTGGAACGACGATAATAATGTTTGCTTAAACAAAATCGGATCGATGAAAGTAACTCATCTTAAATAGATAATATATAATGAAAGTAACGCTTGCTGAAACAGAGGATAGATTATATAAGAATTCTTGCTTAAATAGAAGTTTGATTGATCTTTTAAACAAATGCAGTAGGTCTCATTAATCTTTGTCTACAGCGGTTGATTTGTTGACCGTATTTATTCGCCTGCTTCGCCTGGGGTTGTTACTAGTCCTACGGGGGTTGTAGTCCACCGGTGTAATTGTTCTCCAGGGGTAGTAGTTCCCAGGGGATAGTATCCCTTCGAAGGTATCAGTCTTCCGGGGGTGCGTTGGTGATCTTCGCTGACCGACAAGAGCCAGCAACACATCGGCGATCGATGAATCTCTGATTGGCCAACCAAAGCCATCTTGGCGCATAAAACTTGTATAAGGCAATTACGGTCGAGCTTTCGACCTCAATTACTCTCTCTCGGTGCTAGACATGACGTGGGTGGAACGAACCGACAATTTTCATCAATTGAGTCCATAAAAGAAGAGGGCGTTTGTCGTATTGAACCACATACAGTCGACTCCACCCACGAACTCATTCGCCCCCGAGTACATCGTGGAAGTTGAGCATTCTGATCTATAGACAATAATAACGGTGGTAGTTAATGGAGATGACTCAACGGTGCACATGGAATGAACTAGAGAGACGGGTAGACTGTCAATAAAAGGGCAAGCTTGTCGGAATGGTAGTTACACTGACTCCCAGCTAATGAGAAAACTGGACACCCATAACTTTGGTGATAAAATCTGAATGAGAAGTCGACTCATAAAATCTAAACTGCATTTTTACTCACGGTAAGACAAGGAGCCAGTAAGACGACTGACTCCTATGCCACAAACATGTATAGGCTTCTGACTATTAACGAAACTGTGGAGTAGGCTACTTGAGATATGGTTCCACGACAAATTAATGGTTCGCAGACATTACATTTGACAACAAGGGATTCGCGGACAAAGGTTCACGACCAAAAGTTATTACCAGCCTGTGTATTAGGTAAAACGGAAGTTGCATTGACGATAATAATGCATGCAATTCCAACTTCCATTTCAATTAGTATTATTATTATCAATACAGCTTGTATTTATACTTAAGCAAAAATTCTTTTCAATAATTCTACTTTTATTTCAGCAAACGTTATTGTCATTCTATAATCATTATTTTCACGAAGGATTTCTGTCATTAGTTCAACTTCTCTTTAAGGTAGCATTATTATCAACATTTTACCGACTACCTTGAGCGAGTAATTTATTTTTGTTAGCTTATTATCGATTAACAATTGTCGGTGAACCATTTGAAGGTGAACAGTTTGAAGGTGAACCATTCGAATATGAACCATTTGAATATGAACCATTTGAACGTGAACCATTTTAATGTGAACCATTCGTTGGTGAACCGTTAGCAGGGTGACCATTTTAAAGTGAGCCATATGAATATTAAAAATTCGAAAGTGAACCATTTAAAGGTTAACCATTTGAGTGTGAATCATTTTTGACGGCTAACCAATTGAGTGTGAACCATTTGAATATTAACCATTTGAAGGTGAACCACTTGAAGGTGAACCATTTCAAGGTGAACTATTTGAAGGTGAACTATTTGAGGTGACATGCCGCGAAATCGACGAAATACCAATTACGCATTTAGCTGTAGGTAGCTGTAGTTTCTACTGCCTATACATTTATATAGGCAGTAGTGTCTACTTCTGATTATCTTCCCTGTCGATGGCAAAATATAATACTCTGCTGCGTTTTTTGCAAAGCACAAAACATAATAAGCTGTTCCGATGCAGTAATCCTCTTTAAAAAAACTGACGATAGAAGCTTTATAGCCGATGGATTTATTCCACAAAGGACAGACGACCTATCCTAACGTTAAGTAGGGCTTTGGTCATGATGTGATACGAAAGGATTACTTGATTGCGGATAGACTCTTCTTTTGACCATACATTACACTGAATGTTTTCGTCGTAGTTAAAAAGGTCTGCGTGCCTACATGACTTGTGTGTATGTGTGTGTATGTGTGTGTATGTGTGTGTATGTGTGTGTATGTGTGTGTATGTGTGTGTATGTGTGTGTATGTGTGTGTATGTGTGTGTATGTGTGTGTATGTGTGTGCATGTGTGTGCATGTGTGTGTATGTGTGTGCATGTGTGTGTATGTGTGTGTATGTGTGTGCATGTGTGTGCATGTGTGTGTATGTGTGTGCATGTGTGTGTATGTGTGTGCATGTGTGTGTATGTGTGTGTATGTGTGTGTGTATGTGTGTGTATGTGTGTGCATGTGTGTGTATGTGTGTGTATGTGTGTGTATGTGTGTGTATGTGTGTGTATGTGTGTGCATGTGTGTGTATGTGTGTGTATGTGTGTGTATGTGTGTGTATGTGTGTGCACGCGCTCACACTTGTACATGAGGGGAATGGAAGTGGGATGGTTTAAGGAGGGACAGATGAGGGGAGGGTACGAGAGTGGAGGGTAAGGAAAGGAAAGGGAAGAGTAATTGGAAAGAAGGACGAGGAGGAGGAGGAGAATAAGAAGAAGAGGAGGAGGAGGAAGAGGAAAATAAAGAGGAAGAGGAAGTAGAAGAGGAAGAGGATGAAGAGAAGGACGAAGAGGAGGAGGAGGATGAAGAGGAGGAGGAGGTCGATGAAGAGGAGGTGGAGGAGGAGGAGGAGGTGGAAGAGGAAGAGGAAGAGGAAGAAAATACGAGGACGAAAAAAAGACGAAGAACCTTCACTTTGAGCAGCCTTGGGGGCGCAGATCAAACCACTGACCGTTCGTATACTAGTCCAACAGATTTTCCGCTGCTAGACTCCAATACAACCCATCATCTACAAAACATCACGAGTTTAAATATATTTAAAAAATATTCCGCCTGCAACGGTCGTTCAACCCACGTAAACCAAACGATATCTGTGATGTGTCTAACGACGAATAATATATGGCTCGCATCTTTCTACCATGATAGGCCTACAGCGGTTTCTTACATGGACCTTGTGCAGCTACCCCAGTCATCTCTATCTCCTAAGGAACAGAGATTCACTCAATATAATAAATGAACATTTAATACCCCTCGTGCAAACACACTCTCAGAAGTAATGTCTAACACGAGCAGCTACTAACGTAGCGAGAACAAGCAACATGTGGGGTCTACGTCGTATCAGACAGGTGTCTATTTGTAGGTAGGCCTAGTTCTTGACTACAACTCCACACGCATAGCTATAAATCTGATTTGTTTTTGATATCATTGATATCGTTATCGTAAAATCCACATTTCAAAGGAACATGTCGAAATCCAATCGCAAGGTGCTAGATTATTCTATATCGCTGCGTCAAGTCATGTTGGTTGTCCGAAGTGCAGGTCTTTAATAGGCCTGAAACGGTTTTCAGAGAGTCAGAGGAGAGACTATTGGTGAAACTTGTTACTGATGAAGCTGGTAGTAACAACTCCGTGCAGCAAGGTTCACATTTCAAAGAGAGAGAAGAGAGAGAGAGAGAGAGAGAGAGAAGGAAACAGACAGACAGACAGTCTTTCAGTTCAGAGTCTGTGAGCGATAAGATATACTGTGAGGAAAGAGCAGGGTAAGCTGTGGAAGTTCCCTAAGGCCACCCAACCAAATAATCCGTGTTTTCGAGAGGTTTAAGAGGAGCTGATTGGAGGTCATCGAAGAAGAGAGAAGACATCAATATTCAGACTCATATGACTCACAGTAGCCAACGAATCCATCGAGACTTTGAATCCAGATTTATGGCTTTTCTTTGCATGTCGTCGTCTGGTCTGCTTCGCCCCTCAAACGAAATAAATTCTGTTTTATTGACATATAACTTCCGACGCACAGTTGGGCATACAATCATATTATGCAACGTCTGATCAATTTTGTCTGATATAAATTCCTCTTTACTGAGATTGACAATTGGCTTTTGTGTCATATCTTTGTCATTGATTTTTAAAAGTGCAAGTTGTGCCTCGATAGAATTACATTGATCTGGTTCTAGAGTAATAACATCCGGCCAATTAACACACAGGAAATATTGCTCCGACCATTATCCCCCGTGACCAATAAGCCTAACCTCTGAGGAAATAAACACCCGAATAAAAGCCCGGCTAATAACCCCCAATATACATCTCTGTGTATTTTCATATTCGCTATCATAGCAGGCCTAAAGAAATATATACAAAGATAGATCAGTAAATTCATACATGTTTGCATACATTCATGCACATCGTTGTCGTCGTAATAATTATAATTATCACCATCATCATCATCATTATCAGCAACACCATCATCGTTCTTATTCGGCAATTGGTTTTGTTGGTGTTGTTGTTCTTTCTGTAGGCGACGTCTTTAGCACCAGGGTTTTATTATCGAGAAATCATTCGACGAATCAATCGAAATACTTTTCTTTTTGACTCATGCTAACCTCGTGACTTTATCCGTCGTCTTGTTTCAGCTGCCTCTCGTCGTCCTCTTCGACATGACCTCTCGGTTCCTCGGACGGCTTCTACACCGCACAGTGCTTACTCGTCGGTTGGCCCTTTGCTTTGGAACGTTATTCCCTCTCATTCTGTGACTTTAACTTAGTCGCTTCCGTTTCTGCAGTGATGGGCACTTTTAACTACTGTAGTTATTAACAAGTAGTTATAACTACTATAGAAGTAGTTGCCTAGTAGTTATAACTAGTTTTTAAGAAGTAGTTCCGTCCTACATGAATTAATAATAATAATAATAATCTCATAAGTAAATTCGCTATGTAATTGTTTCATTAAAATTTCCGCACACTTTTGTGAGGAAGTGGGGTTCCTCTCAGAACTATGGAGATAGCCTGAGGCATTATGTCTGTTTAATGGCATACCTGGAGATTGTTGCGCGATAAGAACTAAAGTAAAGCGGTCTTAGAGGGGTTGGGGGACTTGAGGCTAATGATTCTGGGTTAAGGAATGAGGAAAATAGCCAGTGCGCGACTGGATGACCACAAATAGGCGTCCGGGTTACAAGTACGCCAAGTGGGTCTGAAAGAGGTGATTGTCGAGTCAAGAATGACATAGGTGAGAGAGAGACAGACAGCCAGAAAGAGACACAGACAGACAAAGACGTAAGGGTAAGAGGGGCATTCAGTTACGGGCTGGATAGATCTGAGCAACGATTGGCAACGTAGGCCTACGAGGACGAGGAATTGAAGAAGCACGGTTGATGCAGACAGCAAAAGATGACATATACGGTGATATATTATATCGTTTGTAGTATAATTTATATATACACTCCTTTTTTTATTCTGAACATTAACATTTTCTAAGAGTTTTACAGTTCTGGACTTTATAGGCTAGACATTTTTGTAGGTGCAACAAGTTGGCTAATGTATATGCTAAAACTGGCTCTGATCATGATGCTTTGTAGCATGCCCTAGTAGTTCTTGTCCTTGTTAGTTTACAATTAGATAATTATGTTATTGTGCTTCTGGTCATTTTTATTACTTATGTTGAATATCAGCAATTGATACTGTGGCGGACTCCTTGCGGCGACGACCATGCTGTCGTAATGGATTTAATCGAGGTGCTATAGAGGTCAATGAATGATCGGGCCAGTCAAGCAGTTCGGTATACCTGGGCATCCCGTCCTCCTTACGAGGTTCCCCACCAGGAAAGGAGAAGTCCAAGGAGGCGGCTGCCTCTTCCACTCCTTCTGGCGCCTTCGAACCTTCGCTCGACGCCATCTTGAAAGTGACTTCAAGATCCATATAATCTTCTTCTATGCCTCCATCCGCGGTCCTCGGGCAGAGGGCGACGATGGGTCCCTCTTCACCGTTATGGTTCTTATTTTCCATTCGACAGACTTTAGGCTAAACTAGGCGATAATTGGACGAGATAAAGATGAAGACGGTGCTATACAAACGCGCTACTTTACATAGGGCAAATTGTAGGACTTAGTGAGGCCTATACTATTAATAATGATGACGCCTTCAGATAGCCAATTAAATCAAAGGCCGTTTTACTACAATTATCATAAACTTCCTGTCAGAACGAAATAATATGCAGAGATGCACTTCTATCTCCTAACTTAAGAAAAGGCGTCACAACAAATCAACTAATGCCATACAATTGTTCAAGGCGGCTCGCTATGACATGTACACATTGAACTACACAAAAGTCAATTAATCTTCGCAATACTTCGGCGCCATATTAATCTTCGTAGCTATTTACTGGCCGCTACAATTCTGGCAATAAATTTGCAAAGGCCTACTTCTTGGTGACTATCAATGCACCCTGACATAATATATTAGCAAAGTAGTTTTAAAAGTAGTTAACTACTTGTGTAGTAGTTACAAAAGTAGTTATAACTACTTGACATCTAAAGTAGTTAAATAGTAGTTATAACTACATATTTTGAGAGTAGTTAGGCAGTAGTTATAATTACTAGTCAAGTAGTTGGTGTCCATCACTGTGTTCCTGCACCTATTTCTTAAGGCTTTTCTTTTGAGCACAGTGTAGGTCTGTGCTGCCTTCAGCCATGAGTTGAAGCATGGATGGGGGGTCAACCTTCGAGTGATCTCTGTTCTAGGCTAAGCGTATGTGTTGTTTTGATTGGTGGATCCGAGTTTCTATCTCCTGCACTATTATAGGCCTACGGCTTGAATGAAAACTATAGCATCGACAATAGATGAATCATGATAATTAGTATTGCCTATATAATTCGGTCTATAATTTGGCTTTAATGCACGGGTCTTGGTCTTGGTCTTGAACTGTTGGTCCTGGTCATTTTTCAGTGGTCATGAATGGAATTGGCCAGAAGTTGCTTCGTCTTTTATGTTATTCTATTATTACCAATGTCAACGTATGTATCTCTTGTTTTGTGATGAAGTCATGTTATTAGCAATTCTAGCTCCCCATGTCTAGGATTTCATATTATAGGAATAGCAATTTAGTTGACCAGTGTGTGGGCAGATAATGACGAGAAAAGCTGGAAATGTCGCAGAGGGAAACGTCTAAGTGCTCATGTATCAGTTCATCCATGGAATCATTCATGCGCCTGTCCGCCATTAATAGTTGTTATCGAGTTCGCGATTCGGTAAAAATATCCTCAAGTTTCCGAACCACGCCCCAACGGACAGTTGTTATTGTTGCTTCTAGAATAGACGGGTAATAAAGACTACTCTTAGTTATAATAAATACTTCACCGAATAGATATATCTAATGTCCTTATCTCACCCTTCATCTTTCATTACTTTCAAATTCACTAGCTATACCACTTAGCGTTCTATTCCGTCTGAACCTCTGTCTTCTCTGATTTTTCTTTTAAAAGACTGATCCTCTAGTATACTAGTGCTATATGATGTTACATATATCTGTAACGTTTCTCCCATTAGGCCTACAATCTAAAGAATCAAAGGCTCCCTGTGCGAAGAGCCTCGTTTTGAAAAGGAATGTCTTAAGAATCCGGACATAAACAGAAGTACATCCAGTAAAAACCAAAGAGTGAGTCACAGACGGAATATCATTACAAAGCAAAGGACCAACAGACGCATAAGTGCGATATTCGGCAGAAGTCGTTCTAGCCCAAGGTACCAAGATATTGAACCGCTTGACGTTTTATGTTTTATGATGCTCTTGTGACCAGATTATGGCTTGATATCGGTTCGCCGTCGAATGATAAATTCTGCAAATAAATCGAAGCAATTGAGGGTTAATTGCAATTGCTATTCCATAATCGTTATCCGTCTATCCTACTTTTAGACCCTTTCTTTCTTCCTCCTTTCCTCTAATCTCTGTCTTTCTTGCTATTTTCATAACTATCGCGAATGAATTATTGAGGCAAACGAACGCAAAGTCCTTGTAACGTTTATCATTTTTTTCCATGTCATAGGCCTTTCCTTTCCTTTATCCACCACCATCTTCACCGATTTCCTTTTTCACCTTCTCCTCTCATTTCCCTTATTGCCTTCTCACTACCCTCCTACCGCCACCGTACATTACTTCTCCCTACCATTTCCTTTCCACTATATCCCATTTCCCCCTCACTCCTTTCCTTCGCCTCATTTTTACTGATCACTCCGACCACCAACCTTATCTCTTCCCTCCAATCCCTAAATATGTCTTGCTCAAGCCTTCCTCTTCAGATGTCATTATCTCTGCTACTGTAGACCTTTGCTTCTGAACACAGCCTCCTTATTGTGACAGTTGTCAGATAAATGACGTATGCCTACAAAGTAATAACACATGATCTGGCGGATGTCGTTTTTGAGCTTCATCGTATGCGCTATGATATATAAATATATATATATATTTATATATATATATAATAAATTCATAATGTTTTATGATGCTTATAATATGTGCAAATTAGGGAACTTTATATTTATAACGTCTTACTTTTAATTTGTCGGTTTTTATATTTTATCTCTATAATTATAATTACATTTTGCTTTTAACAATATTGTTCCAAGTTGTGAGCTTTATCTGACAGATACATGTAGGCCTATGACTTAATTGCTTATTAAAGTGCAAGACCTTTTATGGCAGGAAACTAAAATAATAAAAAGATTATTGTATTCTATGCTACAAGCAGTCAGTCACTCCCCGGCAATTAGGCATCACCAAAACACAATAGATAAGTGCGGACATTCATTTCTGTTTCATTTTATCCATAGGCCAGTATGGACAATTAAAAACTTTAGTGCGTCACGAAGAAGTTTAAAAATAACCGAGTCGCGGATAGATGTCTGGGAAACGCTGCCCTATATGAAATGTTCTAGGAAGACAGAAGGAATGAACAACTCCAATGCTACTTAAGCTCTGTCAACGGTCCGATGCAGTTTCACAAGACTATGACTAGCTATTGAGGCGCACAATGCTAGTTGAGATCACCATTTTTAATGTAAACTTACTCAAATAAAGTGTTATTATTTGAATTGAATTGAATTTACTATTCTCTATAGCGCCATTCAAATTACATAATAATGAGAGACGCGCCAAGTGTGAAAAGCCCAGGGATGTGGTCTCGAGACAGTCTCGACATGGTCTCGAGACAGGAAAACTGCGGTCTTGGTCTTTGTCTTAATCTCTTACCATCGGTCTTGGTCTTGGTCTTTGTCTCGAATGGGTCGGTCTTGGTCTTAAAAAAGCGGTCTTGGAATTGGTCTCCGTCCTAAATTAGCGTTCTTGGTCATTTGCCGTAACTGAACAATTTTTTTCGATATTTGTCGGTTATTTCGATTATTAGAGCACCGGATGTTTTAGGCCCTACGGTTGTAATTGATTTATGGCGTGCTGACCATCTTTATGTACGTGTTGCTATAGACAGAATAAGTGAGTTTGCACTGGAGCCGGAATTTTTAAATTTGCTTTCACAAATTTCAAGGGTTGGAAATATTTGGTCGGACACGTGTAGACACTGTTAACCAACAATTCCGAGGTCCGTGGTACAAGTACACCATTCAAACGGAACGTTAATCTACCTGTTCAGATGTCTTAAAGTATTTACCTATCGTATAGGCCACCTATAAGTTATTATTATAGTGTGATAACCTTAGACCGAAGGCAAAGGCTGAACAGCAAGAGCTTAGAGTCGCTGGCAAAACTGTTTTTTTAACCATTATCAAGATTAGTATTCTTCAACAATGAAATAAATGTTTTGAGCGTGTTATTCCGTTTCAGCGTCATAATGAATTGAATATAAAAGAGAGCATTGGTCTTGGTCTTGGTCACGGATCATCAGTCTCGGTCTTGGTCTTGGACCACTCGGTCTTGGTCTTGGACCTCTCGGTCACGGCCTTGAATTTTTAGTTTCGTGCCCAACACTGGAAAAGCCCGTGTGAAAAGAGTAGTCTAAAGAATACGGGTAGAAACAGAAACACTACCAGTTTGGCATGGTGGCCGATTGGTTAGAGAGGTCGGTCAGCAACACTCAGTGTGCGCTGAGTGAGCGGGTTCCACCCTCGTCCGAGGCGTCACTGTGTAGGGACCTTGAGCAAGTCCTTCGCACACAATTGCTCTGCATTAAAACTGCAGTTGCGCCGCCGAGGCGTGTGTGCCCTTTCGTGCACGACTTGTCGTGTTAAAGCGCTTTATACATGCCGAGTTGTATTGTACTTTAAAATCAAACAGCGAGTCGGAGACAAACATTATTATAGAGCAAAGGACTAACAGACGCAGAAACGCGGTATTGGGTAGAAGTCGTCCCAGTCCGAAATACCAAGAGGTCATGTCGGTCTAAAGAACGAAGAGAACAACTGATAAGGTCACAAAGATAGCTTGGAGCATGACCTGAAGCCAATGCTAGGCCTACATTATAATTAGTTGAAACACAAAATGTGAGAATAAAACAGCTTATAGTCATAGCAAACAGTTATAAACATTCAACGATAGCAAGATGAATTATCAGCAAAAGGCGTTATAAAATGTACTAATTATTATGCAAGGTGGCGTTGAAAACAGTGATCCAAGGTAGGCGTTTATAGATGGTTGGTAAAATAATGATCTGTTCGTTGCTTCTGAAACCTTGAAAAACACAGGAGGTCGGTCTATTGCATAGCAAGTGAAATGTCAGATCTGATGTCCGTTTAATAGAGAACACAATCGATTAACGGTTGAAATTATACTACATAGGTTAACAGTTGCTTCAACGTATTACATTAATATTCAAATGAAATAAAACGGAATAAAATTCATGATACATAAAAGATTGAGCTTTCTCTAAATAAATCTTTAAACATTCAAACTCAAGTCTTAAACTGTAGGCCGAAATAATATCATAACAAAGCAGGGGCGTCAATCCCTCTGAGTGATGGATTCATATCCCCGGTCCCAAGGGTATGGAAGGCAAAATATTCCCCCCTAAGAGTAAAAAATACCTCCTTAGTGAAATTGGAGGCATTTTCCTCCGGACCCCCCTCCTATCTGGACGCCTCTGTAACAAAGTACTATAAACATTTCTCATTGAATCTTATGTCATTATGTAATGTGATCGAATACTTGCAAAGCGCCTCTCAAAGATATCGACTTGTCTACACAAATAAAAGAAAGCAAGTGTCAGATAAACGTAGGCCTATACAGAATAAGTTCACATAATTATCAGGATGGGAAAAATTTTTTTGGTTTCGACCAGTCCCATCTGTCTAGAATAATTTATAAGCCCAAATGAGGACCAGCGAATGAGGCTTGTCTAACAGAGTTGATTGGTTTGGGATAGATGGAGTTGATCCAAAATCAATGTTCATTCATTATTTTCATTATGGTATTACTTAACAGCCTTTCTCTTCTATCTTCTTCACGTAACTTCCAAATAGAAATATGGGATACATTAGGGTAAATCACAGACGCCCCAATAACGAAGGCAGCTACACCACAACAGAAAATTGCATGAGGCAGATTGGATGGAGTTCAGTCACAAAGATAAGACAGAATTTCCAACACAGCACATGATATCTACTCCTACGGAGTAGCGCCAGAGCTCCCGCTCGACATAGTTGCTCAGTCTGGCCCATATGAATGAAAAGAAGACGAAGGCCTCGCGGGTGCCATCTTTGTCGCCACACCAACAACTGGCGCAGTCCTCAACTCGCCTCTTTGCGGAACCATCACATTTGTCTCGGAATCACTGGAAGATCTTCTAAAGTCCACTTTCTCCGAACCATCGTTCCTGGAAGACACGACAGCAGCTGCCTCATTCTCAGTCTTTGTACTCGAACCTTTTCTCGATCTCTCTGGCGCTGTCATCTGTAAGGCCATCCCTTGAACTTCCGGGTTCTTCACCTTGACCTCTCTTCGCGGTGCTGGGGTCGGTGGACAACTTCGAGGTTTACTGATCGTAGCTTGGGTACCAGAGGAACGGGGTGGTGGAGCGACAGGGACCGGAGGGCGAGTTGATCGGGTGTCCCCGCTGCCAATGCTCCTATTGCGTTGAAGTGCGTGGGATCTTGGTTCCTCACCGGATGATAGTTGATACTCACTCTTGGCTCTCGGGATCGGTCCACGGTCAGTCGAGTCCGGAGGTTTTCTCCTCGGAGCTGCAATTTGAGTCACCTCCTGTTTTTCACCAGTGGAGGGAGTAACTGAAGATACACAATTCCATGACAAATGGTTCATAAACAAAAGGTGCATGAAAAAATTTCTTTTTTGCCCATTGTATTTGGTGAAATTGAAGCTGGATTGATGGTGATAATACTGGTTGATATAACTTCTATTGCAGCAAGAATATTTTTTATCAATCCAATTTCTATTTAAGTAAGCATTATTATCATTAAGCCATTTTCTATCTACCCGAATACAAAATGGGCTAATAGTTTTGGTTGTGGACCATTTTGTCCGTGAATCATATAGGCCTATTGGTGAACCAATTGATATGACACTAAGAACCAAACCTAAAAGCGAACACCGGTGCAGCACAAAACCTACTCAGTAACATCCAAGTACTACCACTACTTCAATTATCATAATTGTCATCGTCAAATCGTCAAGTTTAATGCTTAATGCATCACTCGATGATACACATGCGTTATCCAAACAGCTATCAATACAATACCCACGCAGATAGGGTTACATACACACACCACCAGAAGATAATTAAAATAAAAGTTTCAACAAGTGTGCACGCATTCATATTGCTCGGTGTCCGTTCGATAGTCCGAAGGTTTGATGGTCCGAAGCTTTTTTACTACGACATTTAATAATATAAGCGGGATTAATTGATTAAAAGAAACATGTCTAAATGGAAGCTGGATGAATTAAATGAATGGTGCAATCCAGCTTCTAGCCAAACATATTGTTTTTCATCAATCCAGCTACATGCATCATAGAAACCGCAATCTTATCACCTGTGCAGTCTTCGGACTATCGAACCTTCAGATTATAAACACAGAACCTATTGCACAGTACCATAATAGAATGATTATACCACCTCTGGTTTTACCATTTGGCGCTATAACATAATGGTTACACCTCTGGTCTTACCACTTGGTTTCGTAACATAATGGTTCTACCACCTCTGGCCTTACCACTTGTTGAGGTGGAATTTCCATGCATTAGTCTTCGTATCAACTGTTGAGCTTCCTCGATATTGGTTGCATGAACCGTGTGAGAGACATTCGTAGGAGTACTAATATGATTAATCATCTGACAAAGAAGAAAAACAACGAATTGCTACATATTAAGAATGTTATTCAATATTAGAATCATCGTCACTGCGTCAATTCGGCATTTCTCTGGTACTGTGAGCCAACGATTGTCGGTCGAGGTTGACCCAGGGACTCTTTGTCTCATCGCAAATAATACACAGATCAGTATAACTATTTGATAAACAATGTCAGTAAATGAAACTTGATTTAGCGCCTCTTCTAGAAATATACTCAGAGGAGCTCCCAGTTCAGCCACAGATAAAGATACCAGATTACAGAGTATAATATAAATGGGATAGAAAGTACCTAGACAAGAGACAAAGATCCAATTGGAGGACATTCCAAGCAGTCGGTCAGCAACAGATGAAGCACGATACTGCATTATAGAGGTTCGAGAATAAGAGAGAAGAACGAAAACCTTGCGAGCCAGAGGGCAGCGTTCTGCCAGCATTTCTACTTGCGGCAACAAGACAGCAGAGCAACGTACATGTTGGTGCAGACCGCAGAGGCAGCGCCAGACCAAGGAGTTTGAATTTAGTTTTGCCCAATTGCTTCGATGTTTCTCATAATTAGCAAATTAGATCGGAAAAATGCAGATCCTACTTGTACACAATATTGACGTTAATATTGTTTATGATCTGCAATTTCCGTCTCAATAATTGTACGGTGCTCAACTATAAGCCCCTATATCAAACTAGATGCTGTTGAGTGTGTTCTAGAGCTCGTTCACCTTCACTCGAGTCGGTTTCTCGTGTCTCTGACCCATCGGTGGCCTCATTGGCTGTCGAGGAACCATTGGCATATGTTGCTTTCCGACAGGGACTGCGAAGCAAATCAAACAGGTGTTTCAAACGTGAAAAAGTATCTGCACGATAAGAAAAAATCCGTCAATTAAAGCTATGAATTGTAATATCGAAATGTTTCAAAGCTACACACGGTCAGATAAACCATCAACACAATTATATAGCGTCACCATATCAAATTATGTTAAGTAAGCAACAATCAATTATGTTAAAAATAATGGTGAATCTATAAATGGTAATCTTTAAAGCTAAGTACCAATGAGGTTTAGAGTTTTATCAGATGAAAAAAGATAAATGGAGTAACCACTATCTTGGAATTATTACAATAATAGTAATTATTAAAAAAATATTTTTTATCGCAACGTAAGGTTTTGACAACTCCATAAAAATACCTGTATCAATTGGTTGAGTTCGCAAATTCGTCGATTTTTCTACAACGTCTGGAGGTTCGCTGACGACAGATACCTTTGTGTATACAGCTGGAGGGACTTTAGGCCTTGATGGAGGTGGAGGCCGAGCGGGAAGAGCGGCTGGTCGCGGAGGACATGCCCTCGTTGGTCTCCGCTGAAGAAAACATTAGAACAGTCTTCGGACTGGTTTCAAGTGCGTGAACGAGAAGTTATTATTAAAATGAAACGTAAAATATGGTTCTAATACTCTATTCAGCAGGTTGCAAAAATGATAAACTGAACTCTCTACAGTAATCAATGCATAAACGTCAATGATTGTTTACTGTAAGCAACGATTAGTTGATTTTATTAACTCAATATGGTTTCCAATACTACCCAGCAATCAATTTAATAACATCACATTCCAAAACAATTTTCTAACAATAATATAATAAATCAGTTTCTAATTTCGTGAAGAATAAACTACCTCAGTCTTATCATGGTGAAGTGCAGAGATATCTACGGTCTGTGCCATCGGAGTAGCCGACGCAAAATCTGAATTGTTTTCCTCGACAACATCATTCTGATTAATATTGCTCTCAAGTTCACCATTTTTGCTCTCACTCTGAGTTTCCATGCTGTCTTTGTTGACCCCTTCTTGACCTCTGTGACCTACGCTGAGACTAGTGTCACGTTCAACAGAGGAATGACCAGTAGTATTCGCCGGAAGTGGATTGACTGATTCGGAAGCTGTTATATGAAAGACTTGACCCTCTGAACTCCTTCGAGGACTCGGAGCAGAGAGTTGACCATTCGGTGGAAAGTCAGGTTTTACAGGAAGTGACGCATTCACATCTAAAATATAGTTTATAACAATAATGACAATGGTATTGATGAGGTAGGTGACATTCGTGTCAAATCAGAGGAGCTCCCAGTCTAACCTCAGGTATTGAATACAGATTTCAGAGTAGAATAGAAATGGGACAAAGAGTTCCTGTACAACAGATCAAATAGGACCCCATTCCAAACAGAAGGGCCCACAACGAAAACAAACAAGAAATTGCATCATAGAGATCCGAGAGAATGGTTCAAGATGAAGACCCTCTGAGGCCCAGCGCAGTTTCCTACAGCATTTCTTTTACCGGCAACAGGGCAGCAGAGCTCCCTAAGGTAAGTAAATGCAGCGCCACAAAGGCAGCGTCAGACAATGGAAGAAATCCGAAATGCAATAACCCTGGGGAATGGGTAACCAATGTAAAATATCATGTAAGTTATATCAGGGTAACGATCGTTTGGTGCCCCATGCAAGCACTAAATCACTCACCATTGCCGCGCCTTCTCAGTTGTTGGTCCTTACACCCGGAACACATTCCCATTAGAAATGCCTCTGTTGAAAGGAGTAATGCACCTTTGTTTCACAAGTTGATTAAGACTGATTTGTATCGCTGTGGTTATTCTGGGAGTGCTCCGAGTTCACCTACTGAGGGGACGCTATATAGATGTCAAACTAGATGAATGTGAAGAATCTCGTAGAATAAGCGCCATCTACCTTCAAAAACAGCATTCGCCGAATCCATGTTGATCACCTGCGGGCCACTAGATTTTCTTTTAGCTGCCGGTGACTGACTGATTCCATCTTCAGAGCAATCGTCATCGTCAGCTTCTTCATCCGCTGAAATTGAAGCATTCGTATTAATCTTTCCGAGGCAGAATGTGGGATTAGATGATGAGGTAGGATATTGAACAATGTTAATGAACAATGTCTTGTTATCTATTAATAAGAAATCCATAGATGATGCCTCACGGACAAATAATTGACGACAACGTTCATGACCAAACAGTTATTGTTCGGCCACAATAATGCTTGCAAATTGAACTTCTAGTTACACAAAAATTAATTTAATGAATCCAATTTTTAGTTAAGAAGGATGCTTTTCAATAATTCAACTTCTATGTCGGTAAGCATTATTTTTATTTATATATCCGCAATATCGGAAGAATCTGTTTTATCAATCCAACATCTTTTTCGCCAAATAGGACCTACATTGGGTGAATACTAACTGTATGGTCGTGAACCATTTTGTCGTCAACTTTTTCGGTGGTCATTCCTACCTGAGACTTCAAAAGCCATTGCAGGGATCGTGATGTCATCGTCAAGAAGACTGTTCCTAGTTGAATCCCCGGAGGGAATCAAATATTCACTGTTCCCTGTGAGGTTGAGTTCCTCCTCCAACAACTGATGATAGTTTGAGTTACGGAGGCTGACATTGATCGTCTGTCCATCCATCACTTTCTGGTTCAACTTCAACGCTTCCAAAGCCTCTCGTCCGCTGCTAAATGTCACCAACATACAGCTACCTTGAAACCTAGAAAATCAAAGGATATAATATTAAAAACTAATACGAAATTTGTAAAAAATATGAAAGGGAAAATAGTAGCTAACAACAAGTATCTATTTTACTAGTTCAGATAGAGATAGCGTTCTTAGCGCTTGTGTGAGGTTCTTGTAAGGATCTTGATAAAGGACCGTATACATAGATAAACACATAAATACCTACCTACATTCATACATACCCACATGTGCGTGCACACATGCACACATTCCTACATCATTTATACTTTATGAAGGGAACATTATGGCATAAGTCAGTGTTAGTCAGTGTAAGAGTTGTAGATTACTGGAATCATTTGGATTTTGGATCATATGTCGCTGTCTCTATCCTAGCTCTGATGAAAGAGCAACGAAAATTAAGTAATAAAGCACGTAATAGGCTGATACTTATAGTGGTTTTAACACAGACGTCAGTCTTATGAATCACTTAAAACCCTAGTTATGTTGTTGTATAAACTATGTTAAATGAAATAATGGTCTCAATCATTAATACTCTCCTATTTAAGATCTGTTCCTCTTTTAAATTGAACTATAGTACGAAACAATTCAGATAATGCAATGATAATATATTGTGTGACATTCAATGAGCTCATATAATATCAATTAAGAACTATTAATTATTGTTACTATCACTCTCATTATAAAAAATATCATTACTATAATTATCATTATTGTTATCATCATCTTCAACAACAACACCATCGCCATCACCTTCACCCTCGTACCTGACCAGAATGATTTCACCGATATCACCGAATACGTTGATGATTTCTTCGACGATGCTATCACTGAATTGGACTTGAGTGGGGACCAACTCCACCTGAACAGTTCCATCAGGTGGGCCAAGACAATCTATGACCTGAAGAAAGGCAGAGTTACGCCTGGCAACATCGCAGCGAAGGACCTCCACCTCAAAGATAGCCATCACTGGTCTACAAACAATCATATTCCTAATATTAATTCATTATGAAGATTTATATAGCGCCCCTTCAGGCTATTAATCAGGAAAGCCACCTATTCCAGCACGGCTAAAAAGAATAGCTTTAGTACATATATTCTTAATATCATCACTAAAAGACATTCTTAACTAATGCAGTAAACGATAAAAAGGTGTGGCAGAGTGGCCGATTGTTTAGAGCGGTCAGCCCGTAACGTTCAGTGTGTGCTGAGCGCGTGTGTTCGAGCCTCGTCCGGGGCGTCAGTCACTGTGTAGGGACCTTGAGCAAGTCCTTCGCGCACCATTGCTCTGCAGTACAACTGCAATTTCGCCGTCGAGGCGTGTGTATGAGCAAAAGATGTTGGAAGAAGGGCGGTATAAAATGTCAGTAATAAAACAAGGTAAAAAAACAAAATACTTAAAAATAAAAAAAGGTCATTCTAGCAGTAATAGATTTAATTGTACTTGCTAACCTTTATGGCGTCGGTGTTTAATCCACGAAACAATAGAGAACACAAACTAAACCGTATTCAGATAAATGTATATAATTATGTGTGTACGTAGGTGCGTGTAGATGTATATGTATTTGTGTGCGTCAAGATCCAGAGTTAATAGCAATCCGTCCAATTGGTAATGCTTTCTCTTAGAATCTGTCCATATATAGACATTTCAGACATTTCCAGTATTTATATCATCTTTAAATTCAGATTGATGAGGACAACATTGAAGAGACCACAGTGATCGCAATCAACCTGTGATCGGAAGACTTGAGTTCAGCCCGATTGTACAGAAGCAACCTTCCCTGGTTATCCTTGTTGTCGTCCGTTGCATCTGAAAATAACACAGCTTCCTCAATCACATCTGATTATTACCAAGAACGTTTGAATAGATGTGAATTAAGAACATTGGAGAGTTATAAGTAGGAGTAGGTCTGCAGTTGATTGAAGCCTACAATAATTATTAACGGAAGGGATGCGGTGCAGTTCGAGAGGTTTTTTTAAATTAGAAACAAATGAGGCAATTCGGCGACACAGGATTGAATTATTTAGGAAACTTAAAGAAACAATAGAGCAGAAATTCCTCAGTGCAAGAGTTGTAGAATTGTGGAATAGTTTGGATGTTAGTGCTGTCTGAGTGGATACTATCGTTGCCATTCAAATGTAGGTAGGATAATTTGGCTATTAATCATGTTCCATATAATAGCGTAGGCTTATTCTACTCAAGACTTAAAACTGTTTAGCCGCGCTGGGGCACGGAGTACGTCCGAGTAGAAACCTTGAAGAGTTGCTAAGTAAATAAATAAATTTAATTAATGAATTAGTAATTAGGCCTAAACTTTAAAATGACTAAAAAATATAAAAATTGATAGAGAAAGCAGGAAATTTCATTCGCTAATATTTCAGCTAAATGACCGCGTAATGAAATGACAATGACGCCGATGATATTGATGACGACGAAGATTATAAAAAGATAATAAAAAGGATAGCCAAGAGAGCGATAATGACGATAACGACTATAAAAAAACCATTAGTCAGCTGCACAACATTCTCCTCGTTTTCATACACCATCCCGTAATCACGGTCTAATCCCAAATCCACATGTTAGTACAGTTTCAACAATTATTAGAAAATGCTACACAAAGCAGAGAAAACGGCTTTTAATTGTGAATAGCAACAGTTTCGTGCAATCACTAAGGCTAGCAATTAGGAATTCTCCGAAATAAGAGGTGACCTTGAGAAACCACGGCAAACCGGATTTAATAAAAAATTAGATAAAAACTTAAAATTGGAAAATGATACGAAAGGAATCAATGATGATTGCATTGAAATTGAACACAATTCAAAGCATGCCTCCAAATGGATTGTCAAAATCTAAAACAAACACAAAAACACAGCTAATAATTAAATGTAGGCCTATAATTACGACACTTACGAAAATATGTTTTATTGCTTTCTTGACAGCTACGGTAAATATCAGCGCTTATAAGACCTCAATTGATGACCCAGTAGGCTATTATGATAGTTTGAAATTTGAATTGTCCTGTAAAACCGCTACTCATAGTATTTCAATAAAATAGCAACCCCACTAGTGTGACCGTCGGTCTCTTTTGGGTATGAATTTAACTGACATGTTTTTCTGTCGGGATCAACAACACCAATTTAAATTGAATTAGAACTATGTGCGCCATAGAAGCATCCAGTTAAGATGAGATTAGAAGGTAAACAGGCCTCGTGTTCCTGATCCTGCGATTGAGTTCCTCCTCCACAGAATGCGATCCGTCCAAGCAGGCACTCGACATTTGTCGCTCGTGTCATAATCCTCGCAGAAGAGGTCGTATTTGTAAGTCGGGGCAAAGTTCGTTGGTCCTTCTTCGAACCCTTGAAAAACCTGACAACAGACAAATAAATCAAAGCAGGTAGACGCTCAAGTGAGTCTGGATACGAATTATTGGAAAATGCTATTGGTTTGATTTAAGCTTAGAATGGAACGCTCGATATGTGATGAATAGAGAATTCTGAGACAGATGATGATGATGATGATGATGATGATGATGATGATGATGATGATGATGATGATGGGTTATAGATCAGCATTTCCCAATCTTTTATCGGCCATAGACTCTTCTTGATCTGAAATTTTTTGGGCGAACCCCGTCAAAAACTAAACATATTCTGTTGTAGGTATAAACACTTAAAAATGCAGATATTTATAGGTTTAGACCCAGATTAGCTTAATAATTACACAGATAACGATGCCAATGACATATGAATTCTCTTTCACATAAAGTTATACACATACGTTAAGCAAAAACCAACATTTATTCACACTGAAAATGTTCCGCGGAACCCAAAGGTTCCGCGGAAAACAGTTTAGGAAATGCTGGGTTATAGATATTAGGTAATGACAACGGATGTTTCGTTTCTGGACAAAACTCTATGCCGCTTCTTTCCGCCTTCTAGGCCTTGGCGAAATTGACTTTGAACTTCCGCCAAAATATGAAAAGAATAATAATATAATATAGAAGATAATTTATTATAATGATATGCATACCTAGAATTTCGCAATTGTAAGATCATTGTCATGCTACAACGCAGACTCGAATTCCTAATTGTTTCAACATTATTAGGTTACATCAGTTTTCGTTGCAATTTTAGTCGCTTTGCGGGATGTTAGAATTCGTGGGTGATCAGACACGAATATAACATTATGCTTCAAGAATTGCAAATACATTTCCTCCAAATACAGGCACTAATCCTTTGCAATCCAAGTCTTTAACTACATTGAACTATATAGTCAATACTTCCGCCAAATGGCTGGCTTCAGGATTTGTGTCATTCAGAAAGATAACCATAGGTCGCCCTCCAACTTTACCTGAGCGTGGGACTGACGTTGTCAGAGTACAGACAGTTTGACTTAGAAAGTGTAATCTAAGTCTAATACAACAAATGGCTGGATAATGAGACTGAGGTTACTTACGAGCCCTGATTGTCTCTGAACGTTCAGTTGATCTCCCGTTTGCATTGCTCCCCATTTTTCCATCTGGATAAGATCTTTAACTTCTTCGTGTGTCATATCCATGCGGTAATTAAAGTCACCGAACCAAAAGATGTAATCGTGGTGCCACAGCTTCCTTCCCTTAGAAGAAGAAAAAGAAGAAGCTTATAATAAGAATAAGAGGAGACTTCATTTTCTTAGCATTAGCATAAATTAAGACGGTGTGTAGATAATCCTTCTCCTCGCCGTATTATCTTCCCACATGCAGTTTTACGGTCATGATATCAATTGCCCTCAAAACATTACTTATAAGATAAGTGAGCAAGTTAGTAAAATTAATTAATTAATTTGACACACCAAAATAATGTATATATATATATATGTTCAGGTAACATCTTTCATTGTTTAGTTAGAACAAATTTACATGCTATTTACTTGCTAAATATGCTGTTATTTATTTGACACACCAAATGTGTCTATGTTGAGATAACATCTTTCTTTAATTGTAATAGATTTCCATGTAATTGCTAAATATGTTATTTATTTGCTATACGAGCAAAAGTCCTATGAACGATCGTCCTATGAGTGAATGTCCTATCAGAGAACGTCCGAGGACTGACAAGATATACCCCGCCCTAAGACGCAAAAAATGTCCCCCTACCTGAAATTGGAGTCATTTACCTCGGGACCCCCTATCTGGACGCCTCTGATCATTATTGCTCATGATTTTTTTAGAAGGGTGCGGGATAGACAACCCTTTGGACAACCCCCTGAAGTTTGTAGATTAAGCTTATGACAAGTTAAACGAACCAAAGGGAAAGAAATCTTCTGAAGGATATCGTGATATTGGTTGTTCCTCTCTTTGACGTTCGTCTGTCCCGCTGCAAAGTGAGAACAGACGAAACAAAAAGAAGTGTTGTAGAAGTTGAAACGGACTCCAATGGCGCCTTTGTTGCCTGTGGCGCCACCTAGGCCAGTTTTTATCGTCACAACGCTCATATCCCTGCAAATGAAAAATATAGGTACTGTAATTCATTAAAGCTGCTCCCTTTCGAGTTGTTCCTAGGGGCGATAGATGTAAACGCTCATAATGAATGAATGAACCAACGGATGAGTTGACTGGTGGAAGGATGGTTGAGTGGATGGTTGGATGCATGCCTGTACCGATGGTTGGATGCCAACACTCAATTATTTGGAGCAGTCTTAACGGACCACGTTCTGTTCCACAAAATCACCCAAATCAAACCCACCTATCACGCACTTCGTCCCCAAGCCCAATTGCCCATTACCGACCAGCTGCAGGCCCGTAGTGAGGGAGCACAGATTCAAATCTTGGCGTTTTAATGGGCCCTGTCGGGCCCGCATTGCAGGAGCCCCGGACGGGGCCACAATTAACTTACGCGGGGTTCAGAGACGATTTTGCCGCAGTTAAATACAGAGAAGTTGATCGTTTTTTGTATGATAATTAACTGCATTGTCAGGACCCGGAATTCATGTTGCCTCTTTGGCCGACACCCGGAATGACCTTAGGCCTACTCTTACACTCATAGCTAAGCTAAACTAATGACTGATTTCTCTCCATCGACTTCTCACTCTTTAAAGGTGTTTCTTTATATTTTGGGGTTTCCGTGCTATTGGGAGCGCCTCTAAATAGTTATTCTAAGATAGGCGCTATATAAATCTAGATATACGATACTATTAATAAAACGTAATTGTTATACTGCAGACATAACCTACTTGATGTGTGGTGCATGTCTTGGTCGGACAAAAATGTAGAGACAGACTCCGACCAATTGAGCGGATGTCAGTTGAATGTATTTGTGCTCTCTTGAGAGATTCTTCTGCAGATAGATTCCCCATTCCTTCTGATTCTGAGTACTAAGGAACATTGGAAAAGCATTTCAGGAGGTTAGAAACCAAATAACCAAAGTAGTCGTTGCTATGAAACATGCTTATTGCGGTTCCACGACAAATATATAGGGACCTTGCAAGCAGGGCGGCGGGGCCAGCCCCGAGCACAAATGTGTAAAGGGTACACATTTTAGGATGGAATAACTTATTATTCCATAAAATGCACTACTTTCGAAATGTGGGGGCGCCAAATTGATGCTACGCACAGGGCGCAATTAGCTAGGCACAGGGCATTATAGCTCGGTACGGCCCTGCTTGCTAGTTAATGATAAATGGTTTACGGACCAAAACGTTCATCTTTTTATAAAGTAGTAGGCCTATACATGAAGCATTATTATTTTTATCTTTATGAAATATACTTACGAAGAATTTCTTTCATTAATTCAACCTCAATTTAAGCAAGTGTTATTATATCAATCCGCATTCTTTTTCATCGAAGAGTGAATAGAATAATAGTCATTTTGTCGGTGAACCTGTTGACATGACACGGTTTATTGTTATGCCTCATTATGACCGCTAAGTTCGGTTCATCTTGTTCGACCTCATTACCATTACAGCAGCCAACAATAATATTACAATTACAACAGCTGATTAATAAGCGTTAATGATCATGTCCACATTAGCTTTTATTTTACCTGGCACGGACAATATTGCTGGCATTTAGATCAACGATCTCTTGGAATCCGATGGCGAATATATCAACTGGAACACTGAAATCGACATCTGTCTCTACCATTGATTAAAGATCAACGAGACAAACGATTAATATCCAGCAAAGCTCTGAAACAACTTTTAGATTGCTTAAACACTGAACATTGCACGCGAGTAGGAATGCTTTGCAAACATTTTCAGACAAACCAGTCGCTTCAGTTGAACAACATTGTGTTATAGCAAAGTTCAGTAGATGCACAGTTGAACACTTTATCCGGCTAATAATACTCCACAGACAATAATATTAGTCATGTCAAGAAGTCGGCGAAAGTCACTTAATCCTCAATTCAGATGACCTGAGAAAATCCAGTTAGCCTATAAAACCATAGTTAAGATTTAGCAGATCACATGTGTTAAAAGTAAGAACATATTCTTACTCGGTTTCGTGAGTTTGGGTAAATCGAGAAGCCAGTCTGTGATCAGTTCGTGTTTAAAGGCAACACTTCGGAAGAACTTTCCTCCATTAACATTCCATGTGCCAACAGAGACGCGGATGTTTGACGTCGACGCAAATTCAGCAGATTTGGAAATCATCGACCTCATTATCTCGCGTGAACCTAGGAAATCGTTGACAGGTAATGTGTTATTATTATTAGGCCTATTATTAAATGGACGACTTCTAAAGCGTCGTAACGCAGCCATATAAAATGGTTCACCGACAAAAAATGACGACAAAGTAAAGAAATGGTTCAGGTTAGCGAGCAAAGACTTTAAATTCAACTATTGTATTGGTTCTGAATCGATAGTTCGAAGGTTCGATAGTCCGAAGATTGCACGGTGACCGGTCGATAGATGATAAGATTGTGGTTTTAATGGTAGCTGAACTGATGAGAAAAATCATGTTTGTTAGAAGCCGGCTTGCACCCTTCTTTTCATTCATCCAGCTTCCTTTTAGGCATGATTTTTTCATATAAATCCAGCTCCCAGTTTTACACATTCTTTTCATCAATTAATCCAGATTCTAGTTAAATTAATGTTGGATTAGAAAATCTTCGGACTATCGAACCTTCGGACTATCGAGCGGACACCGTTGTATTTGGTACAATAGAAGTTGAATTGATACTTGCTTTAATAGTGCTGGACTGATAAAAGTGATTAGGCCTACTAGATAGATAATGAAGAGGTTAAAAGAATTCTCGCTGAATTGGAAGTTGGATTAGCAAGCATTAGTATCATCTATCCAGCTTCTATTTTGCCGAACACAGAGGGCGATTTGTAACTTCTTCTTCTCACGATTAATGAATCTCTCATTCAGGATCCATTTTTCGTGGAATCGAAATAGAAAACGTGTAGGCCAATCCAAGGTGATTAGTTTGAGTAATTGCCTGTACCAAAATAATGGCGCACAGTTTAAAGTGCTCATTGTCATTTACAACCTAAAGGGAAAAATATAAAAAATAACTGTTTTAAGTCGAACAGATGGATGAACGAGGACGAATTGCTGAAAGAATACATGGACGGAAATTATTCACCCTGATGGAAACTGATAAAGTCTAGTTCTGATATAGGCCTATAATATCGTTTTATTCAAAGTGACAAACCACAGCATGATTACAATATTATTGGCCTATAGTATGAACGAATGACGACAAGTAATTTCATGAGTCCAATTTAACTGTGCGGCTGCCATGCAAGGCCTCATACCAGTAATACTGCTTTCAATACAATATAGAAAGCTTTGTAATGTAAGGACTTAATCAAAGTGGACTAAAAGCATCAATAACCTGGCAGGCAAGGTGTGTCAAGTAGCACCATCGTTTTGTAGGACAGTTCCGTTTTCATTCCAGAGCCGAACAGTAACATATCAATGGCGTCCTGTTTTGCTGAATCCAAAAAATTGTTCTGAATTGCACGACCGGCAGATCGCGCTGCGTCAGTGGCCTGTAAGTCAATCCAATATTTGAAATAAAAGATTATAATCGGTTTGAAATTACCACAAATTATTTTCATAAACCAGTCAAATATTTGTAACAATTTATGTCGGTGTTCTTAAAGCGTAAAATTTTCAGGTTAGACCTAGTCTGCATGTAAACGCCAGCAATTAAAACCTGGTTTGTATTTAAGTATCAACTGAATTCAAAAGGTTCGTATTTAAAATTAGCAAATTGATCAATAGTCTAGTTTTAAGAAGTAATTTAAATATTTAAACAATAATTTCAAATACACCGGCTTTCTAAGTTAAGGTTAGTATTTTTGAGAGCTTCTTGATATCAGGCTGACATTTTAAAAATTAAGCTGATATAATGAAATGAAGGAGATGCATTATATAATTTCCTCATCCTAGATATAATTATTGTACGTCAAAACCTTTAGCATATGGTCCAAAGCTTCAGCAAAGTCTCATAACTTATAGACAACAGTGGTTACGAATTCCCTAAAATAAGCTAACTTTAGAAGCTATTGCGCAAATTTACAAAAGTGTACGCATTTTTTTGGCAAAATAAAATCCCTTTTAAAACAGAGACACTACACACTAGTGAGACAGGCTTAAACATCGCACAGACAAGTATGATAATATAGTTAGCATTCAACCATTCACAATATGACACTATTTTTAATGAATGAATGCCATGTCTGAAACAGAGTTTTGCAAGACCTTGGACTTTCCGAGAGCCGCAGTTCCCGCATAAATGCGGCTGACATGATCAGCATTTGCATTCCACATCTGCTTGTAAACCTCTTCAAATCTCGCCTTCATCTGCGCCTTAACGGACAACCCCAGGCAGTTCAACTGCTGCAACAACATCTGAAGAAAACAATGTCATATATCTGCAAGGTTAGCATTATTGAAAATAAGTCTGCCTAAATAGATGCCGTATTTTTGAAAAGAAGTCTCATTACATAAAAGTTGGATTGAGTAAAACAAGTCCTGCTTAAATGGAAGCGGGGTCGTTGAATAGACGTCTTCTTAAATACGTTCTGGATTGATTAAAATATTTTTGCTTAAATTGGAGCGGGATTGATGAAAATAATTCTGCTTATATACTGTAGAAGTTGGATTGAGGATTATTAGGCTAACTATTAGCAACGACATGCGCGGTTATGATCGTTCGTGGTAATTAACATGCGCGGTTTTGTGCGCGCTGTTTTAACGACGCGGTTTTGAGCGAACGATAGTAAGTAAGTCAAGCACTTTCCACAAATTTCATTTTTAGGCCTATATCACAAACGTGAACTTCTATGAAAATACTGTGCCCAACCTTGTCGGCACGATCACACAATTTTTTATTGTAAGCTCCCAAAAATATCTCTGACTGAAAGGTCAAGTGTAAAAACACTGACACAAGAGACATTCATAATAAGGAAAACGTTCAACAAACCTCAAGTCCTAAGATCGACTGCATTGCATTTGTACGATCCAAACAGTCAAAACAATTTGTTCTTATCGTTCCTAATTGAGTTCTGAAACGAGAATAATCTCATTTACATTGAGAAATAGAGTCAGCCCAGTTAAAATCAAAGAGTTATTCAGAGATGGAATGGTGAATGTTATGTATGCACTAATAATTGCGCCTTACTAATGAAACTTGAAATTCCGAAACCCAATGTCTGTGTGACATATGGTCGTACATGTAGACCTAACAATAGCAGGTTCAACAATGTAATTAATTCAAACTGGGCTATCATAATTACTTTTCCGAAATACTTATACTTTTTTATATCGGATCCAGAGCAGTAGAAGAATCCAAAATCATCCGTGTGTTTCCTGATGCTTTCTTGCACCGAGCTGAGGTTCTTTGCATTTCGATTTTCGGAATGATAATCAAATGAAACGAAAGGAACGTCTTGACAACATGCTGAAGCCTTGTGATGACTCTGTGCAAAGCATTGCAATTTACCACCAAGAGAAAAATTGAACTGTTGGCAGCCATGCAAGGCGAGCATTAAATTATACATCTGTAGTTATATACATTAAGCAATTCATTCGTTTGTTCAATCGTTCAGTCATTTTATGGATCACCTTTGTCCAACACTTTTCTATTCTGCTGCAGCAAAGTTTCAATTAACTTTCAATTAATGACGAAGAACAAAATGATTGAACGATTGAATGAATGAATGAATTAATTAATTAATAGATTAAGAAAGAAATAAATAGATAAATGGTTCCGCGGTGGACGCTAACACTTGCAATACATTTCCAAGCTAAATAGACATGCATAGGCTTAAAGCTCGACTCCCTCACGTTGCGTATATTAGGGCCGGTATCTAAACAATACTATATGCTTGAAGTATTGCACTGGCTTCCCATCACTGCACGTATCCACTGCAAGGTCCGACTTCTCGTTACGAAGCCCAGATACGCAGTACCCAAAAATAAATTATTATATTTCTGATTAGTTGCGAAAGCCGACGTTATCTGTATCTTCATCTCGCTCCTTGCGCTCTGTATGCTAATCGTCTTGATCTTTTTGTTACTACGACTACGACTGTCTTGGCCCAACACCGGACTCTTGCTGTTGTGGTGGATCCATCTACCTGGAATTACTAAGGGCAAAACTAATGACTGGCTTCTATCCGTCGGCTTCTCACTCTATACTGGCGCTTCTATTTCTCCAGGGTTTCTGTGCTGAGGGCGCCTCTAAATAGTTAGTATAATTCTGCGAGCGACACAATAATTATAAATTTGAAGATACGATGTGAATTCTCATTATAACCTTGTAGTTTATCTGACCTGAAACGCTTGATTCAACATATGCTCTCCTTCATTCTTTCCCAACAGATTAACAATGACCTGTCCACCATAGAGGACTTTCTGTAGAGTAAAATGTCGGTCAAATGCTGGAGCAGAAGCCTCATGTCCCCGATGCATCTTCACTTTTGGAGAGCCCACCTGAACGGAATCAAACTAAAACTCAAATTAAGTTAATTTTCACTACATGTATTATTTTCATTTATTTTATTTTCAGTGAATCATAGAAATGTGTGTTGACTTAATACAATTTTCAGTTTGGAATATGACACCCAATCAAACCTAGTTTCATCGAAGGCCAATATGACATATATAATCTTATCAAATCAACTCTACATACAAATCAAGTTCGTTCATTCTAAAACCATTTCCGTTCTATCCAACACAATCTACTAGAACAAAATTATCCATCGAAACATAATGCAGCTCATTCTCTTAGTACTTGACCTCATTTCATTTTATGCACTCCAATTTCTCGAGATGATATTCAGGGCCTACATACCTGAAATCCTGGCTGCTCCCAAAACAACGGAACAGATCCCCGAGTTTGCACAAATGAACACACTTCATCTTCTATCCAGATGAGCTAAAAAAAAATTCCTTAATAATCCATAATGAATATTTAAAGTTTAATGAATAAATGAATTTAAACAATAGTCAATTCTTCTTATCAGTTATAATATGGTCTATATGTGCGAATATACCTATTTTATGTTTGTAGCTTTAGGCCTACGTGTTTGTGTTCTCACTTTCGTCAGCCTATCAACTCTAGAAATACACAAGAGACAATGACATGGTCAGGGAGTTTTGGGTAGTGACAGAGTACGGTAAAACAATAAATGATACTATAAGGAAAAGATCTTCTGAATAGCAGCAATTTAGTAATTGTTTAATAATTGTTCGCTTGAGCGACTTGATTGCAGCAAGCAATATTCACATTCAAATCTTTCCAGTTGGGCTCTAAATAACGTTGTTGGGCCAATTTCTTTTTCACTATAAATTATTTTAATCAATTCAACTTCCATTTAAGTATGAATGAGGCCTACCTTCATCAGTTCAATTCCTATTTAGGCAAGCATTATTTTCATCAATCCAACTTATGCTCCACCACAAAGTTCACAACTAATAATTTATCATTCGCTCACTGTAATCGATCAAATAGAAGTTTGATTGATGATAATGATGCCTGCCTAAATAGAATATATATTTATGAAAGTGAACTATTTGTCAATTAACCATTTGTCGTGAACCTTCTCAGTGAACCTTTTGTCAGTGAATCATTTGTCATGACACGGCTTGATTACCTGTTCGGTTTCCACAAAGTTCGCCACATGACCATCGTCGTTGACTCCTCGAACGTTGAACCTCGTTCCGGCTCTTTCGCAGCTGTATCTCGATACTAGACAGGCCTTCGCTTGCTTCTGTGCGGCGTATATTGTCCTGATTTCAACCCCTCCACAGATGATCTTGAGCAGCCAATTGGAACAGTCGATGCCAAAGCGCCAAAGGTAGAGATGTAGACTGCGATTCCTTCAACATAAAACAAGGATCAGGTCCCGTTGTGGGAGAGTTCCACGACAATTTGTCTACAGATTTTTCGTCTACGACACTTCATCTATAGACATTTGGTCTGTATTATATTCGCCTACCGCACTTTGGTGTAACGCAAACATTATAATAATCAACATCATCTGAAAAATTTCTCGGTGATGCCCAGTGTCTAATTTGTCGGGGGTGGTCAGTGGGGTTGGACCCTAGCTCCAGCTACATGGGCATTAACATGCACTGCAGTGCGGAATTCTTCAGATTCTCATAAATTCTCACCAGTCTGCTTATATTCTTGATAGAATGATATGACCCTGGTGATACCGTGTGACGCCTGCGCTCGTGAATAAGCAAGAGCCCTGCGCTTTTCTTTCGAGTGGCGCTTTAGAAGTTTGAAGATTACGATTACGATCATCGTCAAAGTCTAAGCCGTAGAGCTCACCAGAAAAATCGAATGTCAACGCTTTGCTTGCAAAAGAATTTCTGAGCGCAAACGCTGAGACAAAACTTGACATCTGTGAGTGGCCATGAGAAATAGAACGACCCGCCATTCAACAGTTTCCTCAGCTCAACGAGACGTTCTTCATCAGGTGCTGGTCCGTGTAGAGGCTGGAACGTCGTTCCAGTGACGCGGTAGATGTCAGAGTCACCGATCTTACCAATGGCAATGCATGACGACACCAGAACGAGATACAGAATTGGTTCATCAGCTACAGCATTGGAATATTCATGATGCATTTCAATATCGTCGTCGTCGTCGTCATCATCGTCATCGTCATCATCATCATCATCATCATCATCACACCAGCCGCACCACCACACCCACCACACCCACCACACCACCATCGCAACCACCACACCACCATCGCAACCACCACTACCAAAATACAATTAAAACCGCTTGCCAGTGGTAAGGTTGAGGACACCGAGACATCCATAGGCATCAAGGACTTTAGTGTAGGACTTCTTCAATGTTTCAGCCTCAGCCGCAGCTGTGAAAAGATTCACAGACGAATTGGTTAATTGCGAAGTCAGCATGTAAGTTCGTTAATAGTTATTCGGTTCTCTGTCATGTCAAACGGTTCGCAGAAAAATGGTTATCCGACAAATAGTTATCCGACAAATGGTTAATCGACAAATGGTTAACGCAGAAAATGCTGCTGTCCACAGTATTCGGTAAAATTGGAAGCTAGATTGATGAAAATTATGCTTGCTTAAACGGAAGTTGGATAAGTTATTCTTCAAAAATGAGCCCCTAGGCGATTTTATTAGACGAAATAATGCATGTTGAAAGAGAAGTTTGACAAATGTAATTTTGTTTCGATAAAAATGGAAGTTTAATTGATAAAACAATTCTTCCTGATAGAAGCTGTAGGCCTAGTGCAAGCATTGGGCATATCTGATCAATCCAAATTATATTTCGTCGAATACAATGGGCAAATAATATATAACTTTTGCCAGCTACATCATAGGCTTACTATTAAATTTTGTCGTGCATACTCAATTTAAACAACAAATTATACTATATCTGCGCTTCCAAAACTATGTTCCGCGGAACCATAGGGTTCCGTGAGATGAATACATCGGCTCCTTGAAAAACTCTTAGTGTGAACAATAACTTCAAACGATTCACATATAAATCATACGAATTATTCATAGAAGGTCGTTGTTGCTCAGTGTATAGGCCTAACTATAATTGAAGGAGAATTCCTATATCATGGTCATCAAGATCAGTTGTCATGCGAGCGAACACGCGTGCGTGTGTGCCTGTGTGTGTGTGTGAGAGTGCGTGCGTGTGTATGAAAGTATAATGTAGCCTCTGTTGCATTATATGTAGGCTATGCATGTTTTTGCATGAAGTATTTTTATTAAATGGGGACTTGATTAGAATACATGAATGCACAAAAAGCAGATAAAGCAAAACTTAACTGTGATTTTAAAAGATTTAGGTTTACAAATATCTGACTTAGGCTATACGAGAGACATACAGGAAACAAATAACTTGTTCTGTGTGTTTATGGACCTATATTATTATGTTAGTATTGTACTCTGTTAACATGTGAACCTATGTTCTTATGTTAGCATTATTGTGTTATTATATTTTCATGTCGTTAGTTAAGATAAAATAATAATCAATTAAGTTGTAATTGAATTAATCGTATGATTAAGCGAAACTGTTCATCATATTTTGAAATATGTTAATCGACTCACTCATGTATATTTAATAAGTACTTTATGAGACCTAGATTCCTTCAGGGCTCCCAATTTTTACCAATGTCTCTGGAATCTTGTAAAATTATCTTGCTGCTGTAAAAATCTGGTTGGTTTCAATACAAAATTGATTGATTGATTGATATAGGTCTACGCCTGTTATCGAGCCATTTTTCGATAATAAGTAAATAATCGTGGTTATTATGCCATTCAGTAGCATGACGAATTCGCCACCATTTTCTGCATGACCAAGACAACCATTCTGAGGTCATGAACTGTGACAGATACGAAAGCGAAGGAACTCACAGAGAACAGCAACCGCATTCGATTCAAAGATCAACGTCTCGTCTTTAGCTCTGCTATCTAGTATGACGCTGAAACGCGGATCCAATTTCTGATAAACCCGAAAACTTTTACTTAAAGACATAATATAGACCTATAAGATAAGGGACCTACTGAATCCTGAATCTCTACGCTCATACCTCGGCTCACTTCCTAAACTAATGCAAACACCGATGAGGCTGTTATTTTGTGATCTGTCAATCAGAGCGCTGTTCGGGCGTGGCTACCTGCTCAACAAACCGAATCGTTTGTGCAGCGCGTATGCCAAACGATGATTCAGATGTAGGCTTATGTAGATTTTAGTCATAAATGAAGTTTACAAAGAGACACCTATAGATATATAGGCCTACAGTTAGAGGGGTGCGTTATGATCGCTCATGGAATGACCTTTGGATTATAACTAGGCCTAACCAAAGCTGGTCTGCTGAATCCTCCACTTCCCAGTCCCAAACCTGGATCAGAGGCGACGCAATATTTCTGATCTCAGTAAACAAACTGCATTGTGAAACTGAAAATACTAGCCTATTATTTTATAAGGCTCTGTTTTTACGCTTGAGTGGGGTACAAACGCTTCTTGACTCTTGAGCCTGAATAATTATTTTACATCTGGACCTATGCAATTATGCTACAGCCTACATTCAAAAACCTATACAATTATGCACAGGACTGGAAAATTCATATTTGAAACTGTCGTGTCACTAGTCTTGGGGCGATAATCGGGAGCCAGAATTTTCACATGTTGTTGATATGGCAATCTGATTGCCTAAAATAGGTTTATTACAGTTTATTACGTGGCGCGGATAGCGCAACGACAGCCGCGCCACGTAAGCCTATCGACTGGAAGAGTGGATTGACCACCACACAGACCAAATACACAGCGAGATAGGAAGTGCCATAGATCTATCTTGGTCTACGACTCTAAAATCTTTGCTAGTACTATTAGGCCTAGTGACAATCGCATTTTGTACTTTATTTCTTCGAAGCATTTGTGAAAATATTACACCGATTTTATGGAATTAGGGACAGTCCATAAATGACTTCACGCAATTTTGTACGATTTTTGGGTCCTCTTTCCCTCCCTCATCGCAAGTCGTCACAAATGCCATGACCCCTAAAATATGGCGTCACAAAGTATGACCCCTTCCCATCGGAAAAAAACAGATGTCCAGAGAATGTAATGGGAATTTTCTTACATTATTATCAAAAAGGTAACTATAACTATGAAAGTATTTTAAGCATACTAAAACGATGAAAAATCAAGACAGTATAATTAATGCCATCTGTGCGCATTCATCAAGATGAAAGGCTCTGGCAGAATCAGAACAATTATTTAAAAAAGAATTAGTAACAGTAATTCGAATCAATCTAAACTTTATGCCTCTCCATGTTCTCACGGTGACGCAAAATGTTCCTTCATGGAAAAAATAACATCCAATCCACATATTCTACACTCCAGTTTCTTCGTATCAGCTTCTCTTTGTGAACTATGCGTTTGGGTAACATAATAAGGGTTTAAAGTGGTTCAGAAGACGTCTATTGTGTTAGGAAAATAATTGATTCCTGCTTTTGTGTAACAAAATGGCTGCTTCACTTTCTATTCCCAAAAATTGACACCGAGTGTAGGTTAAAGCAAACAATCCAAAAATTGTGAATGCAATAATCATAATTCGTGTTGTTAAATTGTGGTAACAATAAGTAATACTATATTGTAATTATGCCCTGCGCCTTTTTTACGACTTGCTCGGTATTTCATGTGCTGTGGCCATGTTGTACGATGGAATGTAGTTTCAGTTAACGACGTCGTGCTAAGACAAGTGCTGTCTGCCCCTTCAATCTTGACCTGCAGCAGATCTCATCCGCAACTATTATTTATTCTTTCTTTCATTAGTTATTAAATGCATTCATTTATTTCTTCATTCATACTAATAATACAGGCTACCGGGATTCGAACCCGGGTCCTGCTGGATGTTGTGCTCTATGCGCCAATCCAACTTCTCCTCATCGGCCGTCAATGGCGGGTACCTTTTCCGAGCGTTCCCTTCCCCGTCCCCGCTAAACATCCGGGTCTTGGACTTCACCCGGCTTGTGTAACCCGAGAACCAATGGAGAATGACTCGCCTTAACTGTCTTGGTTCGTGGTCTCCTCCTGCGCCTTGGAAGGCCGGATATCATTGATTGGAGCCCTATAATGTGTGCCTGCCTATAGGATATCGCAAAATTAAACCGGCACAAGGTATCTATGGCCACCGATTCGAAGACATACGAGGCTGGTAGCCACCAGCATTTCAATTATTGCGGTTTGCTGCGTTCTCCGACGCGGGCCCCTCCGCGCTCGCCTGGGGTTCATTTATAATGATGATGATGATGATGATGATGATGATGATGATGATAATATTAATAATTATATTATTATGATTATTATTATGATTATTATTACTCATCCGTGAGCTATGGAGACAGAATATAAGAAATGAACAAAGAGGTAGATTTTATCAAAGCAGAAAGTGTTGACTAACATTGGAAAAACTTTAATAGTAATAAGTCCCACCAGTTGAGAATCACTACATATCGATTTAATGGGTATGCCGTTAACACAAGTCGGCAGCTTCCATTCTTGTACCGTAGGATACATAGATAGGCTTTCACCTAAGATGTTCTTGCAAGCGATCAACGGATCATTCCCAGGTTGCACACACACATGATGGCATCATGTGTAATGATGGCCTAGTGCTATCCTGCTTACGAACTTAACAATATTAGGCCTAATATATTATTCTGGACCGCAGGATCTCTGTGCTGGCGCTGGATTATATGCGTCGGAAGTGCGTGCCTGTCAATGACTTGAGCTCGGATGTGTTTCTTTTTAATGCATTTATTGAACAAAGTTAAAAGACGACAAGAAAGATTGACAGGAAAGAAGTGAATTATCGATTTTTGTTTGAAACCTACCTAGATAATTCATCTGTGAGTCACGTATTCTACGTTTCGACTGGCATTCTCTAGCTACGTGTCCAATATATACACGTTACCACCTCATATAGCTTTCCGATTGGACAGCGGAAACAATGAGTGTATGACGTAAGAAGCATGACGTAGGGAGACTCTAGAATGTGGGGAGAAAGGACATTTGAAACCATTATAATCATATTTGGCAGTTTAATAGGGCATCCTAAGCTGTGTCAAGCATCTTTTCGCTTTACTACACTTGTCTAATGAGGCAACATTTATTTCTACGTTGACCCAGGTAACTGGTTTATTAGAAGCCAAAGAAATCTAAGTATCCGGACATTGATATAATTATGACCCCCTGTTGCTGCTTCACATTACTTCTGACGCTCAATAGAAACAAAAAAACACCATAAATCAACGCTCTACAAGTCTACGTCGTATCAATTATTTTGTCATGATAGAAAATGACGTCAAACAAAACCAGTGTTCTGATTTATCAACTTTGGCTTTCAAGATCTTCTGTAATTTTCAGTCCACTCTTCCTCCTTCAACCTACTTTCAGGACAATCCATCTGACTCGACGCAATGCCCGTGAATAAGTTGATGGTTAGTTATGTAAAATTTGTTAAAGTTGCAGATTTTTATGTTTGATGTGACGTCACATTTCGCCGACCCCCGATCTCGTCACACATCGTCACAAATGTGTGACGACCCTCCCCTTGACGCGTGACGTTATTTATGGACAGCTTCTTACACTCTCTATAATTTTATCAAAGCATTGTTGAATCATTTCACTCGAAAGTCAAAGCGATTTATTTCATAATATGTTGGTTATTTTGTTTCTCAAAATGAACGATAATAGAGTGAGCAAATTATAATGGCAGATAACCAATCACGAGTGACCTACTTTAACTTACTTGTTAATGGTCCATTTAATTCCAATTGGCTAACCCTGCTTCCTCTCTGCTCTATTAATAAATGCGTAAATACATCTTATGCAATTTGAGTTGTTTGTTTATCTTTTACGAAATACGTTAATTTCAGTTCTATTCCAAAGGGTAATTAGTTAACATAAACTGCAAAACTAAAACTATCGATCAATGTATTAGTATGAACGTGATGAATGCTGTAACAAGCCCTTAACTACAATGTCAACCTCCAGTGTAGGCCTACATGGTGTGGGTGCCTAGCGAATCGCTGCTGTTTTCTGAATACATTGCTGTTTTCGGGAAATCGGGCTTTTTTACCTTTTCAGCGTTTTCGGGGATTCGGGTTTCGATGATTCAGGTTGATCCCCATGGTTAGAGCCCTTGCTCAATTTGTATTACTGCTTCCCAAGCTTTTGTTGTCGGTCAGTATGACCTGACAGCTTGTGATAAGCATCAGTTATATGATAAATTGCGTGTTGCGCCCAATATCCTATTTCAGGATGTATGCATGCAGATTGTATAACATGCGGGGCTCAGTCTAAAGATTTTTTAAGAGTTGAAATTAGTTGCCATTAACTGTTATAACTTTGTAACAAGTTTTCAATTGGACTTCTGACAATAGGTGTGTCTGTTATCGAATATTGGATAGTTCATTTGAAGATATGTACATAGGTACAAGTGTTAATGTGAGATTTAGTTTTGAATATGTATTTTAAAACAGTTAGTTTTTGGAGCATGATATTTTGAGGCCATCATTTATTTATCAATTCAAATGAACTCTCTCACAATTACTAGCATTGTAATCAACAGTCTGAATGGGTGGTAGATGAGTGAGTATTATTCATAATAATAATAATATTACATTTACCATTAACATTTTGTGTATATGATCCCTCAGGGACTTAAAAAAATGAATCCAAAAACAGTGAATAAACTTCTGCAACGACACCTATTCGTCGTTGAGATCTAATGTTGCAAAAATCTTGTGGAATGCCACCACATTGAACCGCTGGACCATGATGGCTAAGCGCTGAAATAGGTAGTTCTCACGCGCATCCCCAGATATCGTGCTGAGGTTCTGTCTCAAGAATGAAATAAAGGCCTAGCCTACAGCACCAGAGGGCTCATGATTTATTATTGTTACAAACATTTAAAATGTTACTCTTGAAGTTTCCCCATTCTGAGTCCCTCCACTGGGTATTGGGTATCTCAGTCCTTTAGGACAAGCTTCTTCAACCTCTGATCAGTTCCCTAAGCACCTGAAAACGGTGTCCGCTCAATAATTCGAAGGTTCGATAGTCCGAAGATTCTATACTCCAACGTTAATTTAACTAGAAGCTGAATTAATTGACGAAAAGATTGTCCAAAACTGAGAGCTGGATTGATGTGAAAGGAATTATGCCTAAATGGAAGCTGGGTGAATGAAAAGATTGGTGATAATCAGCTTCTAGCCCAACATAATTCTTTTCATCAATCCAGCTACCATTAAAACTTCAATAGACTGGACACCATGGATGCAATCTTTGGACTATCGAACCTTCAGACTATGGACACAGAACCCTGAGAACCTTTTCATAGTGAAGACACTGGTCTGGGTCTGGAGCACCTTTTACTTAAAGTGGAGATATAGAAATACTTGACTATGATTGAGATATATAAATGTAGGTTCATTTTTGTTTGTGGTCTGTGTCAGTGTTAAGAAGAGGAAGACATGGCAGAGCCATCATCTCTCACCTTCAAACAGAAGCGTCCATATCGTAAGAACAAACGTTCTGCTCTGCATTTATAAAGCCAAATTAGCAGCAGATAATAAATAAATCAATAATTAATAAAGCTGTGATACCTAATTATTTGAATATAGCTTATGAGTGAAGAAAGAAATTCAAGGAAGTAATGCAACACACAGGTCATGTTCAATATTTGGCCTTCGACACCAATCCAATATTCTGGCATTTTAACGGATTTTGTTGGATGAGGATCCTGAGCTCAGAGCAATTTGGATTTTTTTAAATAATTTTGCTGCCAATTAAACAGCCATGGACAAAAAGAAAAGAAAAATGATTATGATAATTATTGTGTCCCATGACATCAAACGGAGTCTACAAGGATGTGAACAGTCGACAGTTTTGAAGGCCACCCTATTTATAAACTTTGATCGAAACTATTGAACAAAAACTGTTTATTTAGAACAGAGTTTTACCTCAGGAGGGCACTATAAGTTGAACAGCACATTCGCTCAACTATATCTAGTTGGCATCACAGGACCCGAAAGATGGACAGGAAGCCAATGTAAAACCTTCAACATATACATAATGACTATGTCACATGTGAAGGATACGTTGGAAATAGGCCACCACTTGAGACCACAGCACTTAAGAGTTGTCTAACAATAGTCTGTTTTTTGAGAAGCGGGTAGGGAACCCCCATCCATTGTATTATTTCATGACATCAGTAAATGCGGAGAGGGTCATGAATATTCTAGTAGGTCTTTATTAGGTCACTGCTGTTTAGGTGTACACTCAGATTGTTACAATAGCTATTATGTTACGTGAAAGCCAGATTTTGTGATTGATGACATAGTTTGGGAGAGAAGGGTACAGATCAGATGGTTAGTAGCTGTTCTGTGATTCTGGGTCATAACAAAGGGATGTTAGCTTCTCCCTCCTTCTTTATCTCGGTTTGGGACTGGTACTCTTATAGTGTGGACCATGGCTGCTCTCCAATGACGTCTGTTGTGCATTATAGGGTGTGACCTTGAACCAGGAATTGACCTTTTAAACTTGTCTTGATAGTGTACTGCAGGCTGCAGCAGCATGCCTTATTGGCCAAATACCAAAATATGATCATGCCACACATTATGTATATGTTGAAGGTTTTACATTGGCTTCCTGTCCGTCTTTCGGGTCCTGTGATGCCAACTAGGCCTTGCACCATCCTATCTAATGGACCTCCTTCAGCCGGTATTGAGGGTCCAGTGTAGTAGCTCGCTTTGCTCTGCTGAGAGGGGTTCTTGTGGGTCCATCTTCTGTGTGAAATCGCCCATTCTCTGCAGAATGCCCTAGGGTTTGGAATGGCCTTTCTCTGGAGTTATGCCTGTTCATTAAAATCATGTGTCATTTATGAATATGGATTTCATTCTGTGAATGTTTTAGCTGTGAGGGTTAAAGACGTAGAGATGATTAAAGAGAAACACCCGGAAAAAATTCCAGTAAGTGAAGTGCTGTGTTTTTCTTCGATTGATTCCATGTAATCAGGGTTAACAGGGCATATACTATATACTGAAACGGAGTTTTTACAGATGCAATTAGCTGATTGCGACGGATGTTATTTTAATCAGCAATTATAGTAATTATGTCTGTGATGCAGAACTTAGGTCCCTTGTGATTCCAATTCTACTTTGGCTGAGTTTGTCTCTGTGGCTTGATCTCTGTCTACCTCTTTGTCTGCCTATTTCGTTGTTCGTATGTGTGTGTCTAGCTGTCTCTGGTTCACTTGTCTGTGTCTCTCTCTTTGCCCTGCTCTCTGTTTCTCTCTCTGTATGATACCATAATATTTATCTTGCCCGGCTTTATCATCAGTTGTTCTCAAACCTGGTTAAGTTACATTCTAAGTGCAGAGCCACATGAACCATAATGCCCCATATAGTAGAATGGCACTATATATAACATAGTCTTTGATATTTTCTGCAAGTGATTTTTTTACATTTCATTATGTTTACTTAGTAATTCGAAAAACACAATAAATACATTAATTAGCAACTTAGGCTAAAAATAGAATATGCTGAATTACTACCTGATTACTGAATTTGAACATTGTTGCGATGGTTTTGTTTGTGAGGTGATAATCGAGAAGTTTCATAGCGAGAGAAGCCTTCCCTGCTTAGAACAGACCAAGTTCCTTGTACCACAGGATGTCAGCATGATGGAGCTTGTCAAGATTATCAGGTAAACCAGGCACTCTATACTTATTAAAACTAATTCAATGCTATCTAATATAAAGCAGTATGTTCATTAATTTAGTCTTAATTCATATTGTTCCCCTTCATGGTCACTGCTCAGGAGTGCTCTCGACCCAACCCCGGCTGAAATTAATAGTATTAAGGCTGCTATAAAACACATAATGTGAGGTGCTCATTCAAGAGCTGTCGGATGTCGCAAATCACAATTTTGAGAATAAAATTTGAGTAACAAAGTTATTGCTCCATCCAAAAATAATAGTTGGGTGATGAAATCCCTATGCGATAGGCATAATGATAATGGGAGTCCATTCCATACCATGGGGTCAACCCAGCAGAGAAAGGTCCATTATGTCCGATTGCAGTGGAATAACAAAGACCACAGCATCCTTGCACACGGAGCTGGACGTTTTGGCACGACTGTTTCAGCGCAGTCGTTTTGGCGCAGATATCTGATACAATATATAATGTAACATGAAGCATACTAAACAGAGAACTGGAATGATGTAAAGAATCGTGCTTAAATAGAAGCAGGATGGATACGAGAATTCTACTCGTCGTGAAACCCTTATAGTCACAAACTTTTTATATATCTCGGTTCCTATTAAACGGCATTATTTTTTCATCAATCCAGCTTCCATTAAGCATGATTATTGTCATCAATCCTGCTTCCATTTAAGCACAATTCTTTTCCTCAATCCAGCTCCAGTTTAGCAGTCTGCTTTTCATTGATCCGGCTTACCATCATCATCATCGTCATCATTATTATTACATACTGGAATGGTCTGCCATGTTATGCCATTCAAAGTTGTCTATTGTTGTGTGTGTGATGATCAGACGGCGCTTAGACCTGCATCCGAATCAGGCTCTTTTCCTATTGGTCAATGGTCGTAGCATGGTCTCCAACACGGCTCTGCTCCACCAGATCTATGAACAGGAGAAAGATGACGACGGCTTTCTCTACATAGTATACGCATCACAGGAAACGTTCGGCTTGTGAAAGAGCAAAGAAGGGCTTCTCGTTCATTTGATTTAGTACATCATTCCATCTCTCATGCGGAAATTCGCTTCTTTGTCAAGATCTTTAGTACGGATTTATGTTGCAAACTGTAGGGAAATGGTTTTATTGATCTTCCCATGGGTAAAACTGGATTATTTAAAAGTTAACTACCATTACTTTGAATTTTATCGAATGTTATATTATCCTTTTGAAAAGTAAAATTTCAACTGATGTTTTTTTCTTTATTTTGTGGGGAATGAATGTGCCCTCAGTATTTGTTTGAATCCACTGCGCTAACATTGTTGTGTCATATTATTACGCAATGGTACATGTCTAGTGTCTGTTGGCGTGTCATGTCAAATGGTTCTTCGACAAATTGTTGATGACAAGTGGTTCACATACAAAAGGTTCATGACCAAAAAGTTATTATTTGCCTTTATTATTATTATTATTGTTATGTTATTATTTATCTACTTCTGTACTCGATAAATTAGAAGTTAGATTGATGAAAATAATGCTTTCTGAAATAGAAGTTAGATTTTTTAAAGAATTCTTGTGTTAATTGAATTTGGGTAGATTAAAATCATTCTTGCTGAAATTGAAACTGGATCAGCCAGCAATATTATCAATCCTACTTTTAATTTTAATTTCAACGAAAACAATTTGTGAATAATAAATTTTTATTTTGAACCTTTTGTCTGTGAATCATTTGTCTTGGAACCGTCTGGTAACTGCTCTGTGTTGTAATTCACGTTTCTTTGACGTTGGTCAGCAAGAATTCTTATTAATCACTTTTTATAACTGTAATCTTTTTCTGCTTTGAATTTACTTCGAATTGCATTGTGTATGATAGGAGTGCCGTCATATGCGCTTTTAGAGCCAAAGATCCAGTTTCAGAGAATGTTTGCATGTTTTTTGATGTTTGTAGACTGTAGGACATCAAGTTTGGCTGATAAGTTCAGCTAATTGAAATTGCAATTATATAAAAGTCAGATTTCGTTGTTATTGGTGCTTGTGGTTACTCAGGTTTTGACATTTCAAAGTTTGTGTCTTTCTTTAATTGACATCACATGATGTTTTAGTAATTTCGAGGAGTAAATTTGTGGTAGAAAACACATGCATACGTATTTTGGCCCGGCTGTAGTTGCTCCCTTGGCTCTTGTAGTTCCATTAGCCCGCACTTTATCTGTGCAAAATGGCATGTTCTCTGTGGTAGACCCTAGTACTTGGAATTGCATGTGTTGCATCTCTGGAATAGCATCTATTTCCTAAATTATGCAGTGTTACATTTTGTAGCCATTTAGGCCTATCTATTTGTCGAGGCTGCAGTTAAGAGCGCTTTTGGGTAGTTACTTTGAAAGGAAAGTATTTTAATTTGTGAATAAATTTGAATGGTAATGTGTACTTGCATGCATATGTACAATATATATATTATTCACTTATATTTTTGCACATGCATATGAATGCTTTGATCAATGCCCTCACTTACTTGTATAGATGCATGCAGATGTAGCGAGAATATTGCTAGATACTCTTAATTTCTCTTTTATTATTGGCTAGTCTGCACTGTGTGACTGATTGGAGCCATGGCTTTCCAGATACATGCATCCCAAACATACCTGATTTAGGGTATTATTCCTCTTTGGTTATTTCTTTGTTGGAAATTTTAATAAGAATGTTCTAAAGGTTTTGATCTTTTATTTAGTATTCAAGTCCCCAAGGGATCAATCATACCTCGGGGCATTAAAATAAAATTTAATGAAACTTGAAAATAACTAGTATAGGAGTGTGTATTAATAATAGTTGCTTGAACACTACTAATTGCATGAATGATTAAAATAATTAAATTATTGTAATTGTTCATGCAATTAGTGTTCTTGCAATAAATTTTATGAACTCGGCTTTGCACTGTCTTTCATGGTCCCTGTGCTTGTAATAACTAGCTCTCTTGCCATCTCAGTTCTGGAAACGCCTTCAGACTTTCCTCTTCTCTGGCCCAAGCACAAGCGCCCGTTGAGAGTGCTTCTGATTTGAATGGCGCTATACAAATGTACCATTACATTATATGTGTAATGTTTTTCTTTGAGCTGTTGTTTATGTACATATTTGTAGTTTAGCAACAATTTGTTTCGCTTTTGTTCTCTAAAACTTGGAAACAATTTCGGAGACAACAAGTTTGATGAATTTAATAGGAATGACTCGCCATTTACAGTGTGTTCTCGCTCAGCATTATATGCCTGATTTACCATTTAACAGCATGAGAATGTTCTTTATGTGAAGATTGCTGTAAAATGTAATATATTTATCGCATTTAAGTGTCTCATCATAAGTAGACCCATGAACTGACAGTAACTTAAGATACGTAGCCCTCATATTTCGCAAAAAAAATCAAGATATACCGCAGTCATGCATCCACAAAAAGCTGGAGTCCATCACTTTTCATGTATTGAACTGTCCTCCTTGATTAGTCATTCATTATAACAATGTATCACTTGATGTTTTTGACTGTGTTGCATAAATTTGTGGTTAAAAATTAACATTTTTAAAACCAGTTATAATACAGTCAGAGATGGAGCCATTTCAATGTCCTTTCAACTGTCCTGGATGTTGCTCAATGTACACCAATAGCCATCATAGATAACTAGCCTTACAACCAAGCTTCATCTGGGATTAAATTTTGACCTCTACCATCGCCTCTTAAATTTACACCGATAACTGTTACATTTGGTCTAGTGCTCCGAGTGAGACCGGGATTATATAGTAACCACGCCTGATTTATATATTAGAGTCAGCTCAAGCTTTGGATGATATAAATGAAAATGGCATGTTTTTGTTTATCAACTGTCAGAGAAATTGCTTTGGAACTAAATGTTGAAATATGGGAATTTTAAGTAAATTATGCGCTGAAATTTGAATATAAGAACGTTTTGTAAAAAAAATGATATCACCAGAGCGTTCCATTCGTGAGCCATTCATGGGACCAAGAGAAACATTTCCGCTTTACAGTTAATAGATAAAAATGTATGTGCAGTGTTGCTGTTGTTTTGGCGATGTATGCTTTGACGTTATCCTTACATAGATGACTACTAACGCTAGACTACCTCTTGATAGGCTTACCTGCAACAGGCGGAAATACGACTGTTTTACGCACTGCAGATGACGTGACGTTTTGCGCTGGCTCCCCGTTCCGTACCGCATCAATTTCAAATTATGCTTGCTTGTTTAAAGATCAATCCATGGTCCATGGATCAGTCTCTGAGTACTCTGTGACGTGACTGAATCCTCAGCGTCGGGCCTACGACTCCGATTATCCGAGAGGACTGACCTCCGTGTGCGCAGGATGAGGTCTTGTTTCGGGGACCGCGCTTTCTCACCTGCTGGTCCGCGGTGTTGGAACAGTCTTCCATCTGCTAATGTGGACTCCTTCAAAACTAAATTGAAATGATGAAATCTTACTTTTTCTCTAAGTCTTATCGTTCCTGCTGACTTCCTCTAGGTTTGTCAGACGCCCTTGCCGCGTTCATAATAATTTATTATTGTTATTATTATTTCCAGAAGGGTATACATTATTATGCCACTGATATGCACTTTGATTTGTACTGGTGTCACGTGATCCTACGTAGGACTACGTCATCATGTTGCTAGACGACCAACAACAATTTACACTTTGTAGAGCTTTACTATTTCATTTGTTGTTTAATTAATGTGTTAGATGTTATTTTTCCCTAATTCTTAGTAAGTAAATATGTTTGTTAGTGGTTTTATTGTATTTGAATAATTGTTGTCTTTGAATTACAAGCAGTTATCTTTGAATAATGGGTGTCTTGAATTACATGCAATTGAATAATCGATATAGATCTTTGAGTTAGATGCAATTGTCTTTAAATAGTTGGTTTCTTTGAGTTACATGCAATTGCCTTTGAATAATGTTTCTTTCACTTACATGCAACTGCCTTTGAATATTTTGTATCTTCAAATCGGATGCAATTGCATTTAAATAATTGGTTTCTTTGATTTATATGCAATTGCCTTTGAATAATGGCTATGTTTGAATGAGATGCAATTGCCTTTGAATAATGGGTATCTTCGAATTGCATTGAGTTGTTTTTGCACACTGGGTATCTTTGAAATACTTGGAATTGCCTTTGAATAATGGGTATCTATGATTCATCAAAAAAAACTGTTGCAAAAAATTCCGACAATTACTGTAAAGCATATATTGGCATCTTACTTACATCATCAAAATGTAATTGCTGATGTTGTTGAAGGGTTTTAGAGCTAAAGTTATGTTTAAGTCACGGATATGATCGTAAATTGTGGCTTAGGACCTACTATAATTTCACAATGTGATAGATTTAAATTACATTCGACTTGTGTAATTTGGCTTAGCTTGTCATTTTTCATATTGCTTATCAAACCATCTGTACGTAGCAAAGGAATGGATAATTATCTGACTTAGCAGGTTTTGCCTCAAATTGCATTTGCAAAGATGATCTTTTCTCATCTAGCATATCAAATATCTTAACATTACCAGATGGCTTCACATATTCAAATTGCAGATTTTTCAAATGGCTAAACATTTGCAAATATCTTGACTTAGCAAATTGCTTCAAATGCATGTTCAATAGGGTGTTCTCAAAAATGAAGTTGCTGGAAATTTTTCCTCCAGTCCATTGTTGATGATATCAACTGCTAAGAGGAACCTATTACGATATAGACATTAAATCGATTTCACTCCCGTTTTTCTATTATGATTTGACTGAGCCTCAATGATTTGCTGGTTCCCGCGAATTTTTTACTGGGCTATGTAGATATTACGAGATTACTATTTCTATTTAATCCAGCTGCAACAGTTTTGTTAATCGCTAGATGGTGGTAACATTCTCAATCCTGCTTGCTATGAAATAAGCTAGTTCATCCTTAGTAGCGCGCATGCACAGGCATGCCTCCTTTACTTCCGGGTCACAGGTCACCGTTCATAAACAAAGTGGATGTTATTATAATCTAGTCATAATAGTGTGAAGAATATTAACAAATTCTTGACTGATAATCATATAATAATTTAACCGATGTCGCAATAAAATGCGCTTATGTCCCGTTGTTAATTGCGGAAGCGGAGACTATATCAGCTCTTCGATAGATATTTCGTAAACTTTGCAACAAGGATGTAGGTCACTGGGGTGCGTAGCGAATCGCCGAAACCCGAATCCCCGAAACTGATTTCCGCTGTATCCCCGAAAACGAAGCTGGATTGATAATAAAGATTCTGCTTAAATCAAGTTAAATAGAAGCTGGATCGATGAAAGGAATTCATGCAGAAGCTAGATTAATGAACGAATTGCGCTGTTTTGAGACAGTTAAGCGTTTTTCAATTGTACACTGCTGTTTTCGTGGAATCAGGCTTTTGGCATTTTCCGTGTTTTCGGGGATTCGGGTTTCGATGATTCGGGTTGATCCCGCTCACTGTACATGCTCAGCACCGTTTTAGCTGTTTACATCCCCTAAAGAAGATTCTTCTCCGAATGGATGGGAAAGAAAATTGGTGAGATATTAATAATGCTTTCATGATATTCGATAGCATGAATTCCTGTTGCATAGCTGTGCCCCATATCGACAGAATGGTTGTGGTTAAAGCAGTTAAATGCGTCTCTGTCCAGCTTCAATTGACGACTGCGGGAAAAATGCGTCATAAACTGCTCTCGAAGGACTTCTATTATTCTTATCTTAATAGCAGATTCTAGCTTTGAACTGTTTCCACTATGTCGTAACTTGGCGCTTCACTACTATTACCTATAGGCTTACAGCAGATCAGCCAGTTGCATCCCAAAATCGCATAGACCTTCCTTTCACAACCAACATAAGCACTTGTTTGTTTCTGAGTATTGTTATATCCAGTCTTAATTGTAAAGTGACTAAAGTCCATATTTATATGGATCTGTGTTGACCAAACAAAACGCTTAAAATAAAGTATTGAAATGCACAGCCAGGATCTATTACAACAAACTGAAAATGTAAACATTATTACCACTTATGCACCTATTTCAGATGAATAGTAAAGCTGATAGAGTAATAATTCGGAAACTAAAGTCTATGATAATAATTATAATTCATCTTCATAATAATTGTGCTTGTTGATTATTGTGTTCGTTACTTATTGCTTACTTGTTTGCTGGGAATGTGGATGTCAAATGAAGTGCTCTATGCTCTGCTATTCAGTTAGTGCTGTAAAGTTTGCTTGAGATATCAACACTTACTTTGCAATAGAGTCAAAGAATATACAGTGGCTCTATCAGGTGCTAGAGCCACATATGACATGGTAGTCTTTGAGCCAAACATCACTCTAGTTATCTGCCAGAGTTACACAACAGCAGGTAAGCATTTGTAGTTCCGTTTATTGTCCTTGCCCGTCCTGTACAGTTGATGAACAGAATACATGGTGTGGTCTTTGCTAATAATGATCAATCTGTAAGCATTATTCAACCAGATGTAAAGGTTGTTGATCTGAACAAATGTATTTCGACATGTTTGATCAAGTTGATGGACAAATTTCCCATACTCCATACCTAAAACCTTCTGATCAATATCTGTCATTTGAACCAGAGTGTGAAAAACATTGTTCTGAACGTAAGCATTTAATGTTTTGTCATTTGATTTTTTCTTGTTTGCTAGGTTTTGGTCAGTATCTGCACACTGACTGACTGCGATACTGTGTCGGCATTTGTCGACCGTTGCAAACATTCTGGCTGGAGAACTTGGAAAATATCCTGAAGTTACAAAGTCTTCAACGCTTTCGCTCAATTGCCTCATGTCATTTTGATACCTGCTGAACTATACTGGAATGCTTTACCATTCGTTCTGTGAACACTGCTCAGAGAAAACTACCTATGTGCTTATGAAAATTGAACCATTGTGAACATTCCGGACAGATCATGAATAACTGGAAACTCTTTACAGAAAACAAAACATTATAACTGACTATAAATTGATGCAGTAATATATATAACTGACATTAAATTACCAGTTATACCATAGAAATCAAATACTATGTGAAACATTGTAGTATTAGCATGTATTTTTTAATTGATAAAAGTTCCAAATGTAAAAAGATGATTTTGTACTGGATTTATGTAATGGAAGGCATCACAGAGGCAAAATGGTGTTGGCATCATATGAAGGTAAACCCAAGTCGTTTGTAATGAAGTGCATAATATTTCTGTGCCAGCTATTCCACATGCATGCACATGACTACTTGACTATGGTACATGACTATGTACTACAATCAGAAATTCACATACCTCAAGCTATAAGCCATTGGTTACAATACTTGACAAAAGCATCAGAGCATTCACCAAAAACCCTCTGGGACTTTATACATAGTAGCAGTCATTCAGTGTTTGCTCGAATATCAGCATTGATAATCTCGAAGCTTCTATAGCGCCACTCAGAAGCTAAAGCCAAGTGCAGGGCACCAGCTTGTTCATGAGCACTGTATCAAATCCAGGGGTTGTCCTAAGGGTAGTCCACCGGAGTACAAGGTCCGATTTTCTGAGGGCAAGTGACAATTAGGGCAATGTTGCGAGATGGAGGATCAGATATGTTGGGGGGGTCAAGAAAGAACCAAGACATGAGGCTGAGTTGGTAGGACAGGTTGGCTAGCTGGTGAAGAGTTCATGAAGATAAATGGGCTTTGAGTATTGTAGTGACTTGTAGGTCTTCGTTATTGGATTTCAAAGCGGATGTGAATGACGAAAACACCATTTTTTGGCTTATTTTACGGGTAAATTTATAACAGTTACGTTTGTACATGGTTAAAATCTAATAACACACTGGCACATTTTCTGTAGCAGTCAAAACTGATATGCCTAGAAATAAGTCATTCATTGGCTGTCAATATCCCACCAGCATAAAACTGGTCATGTCTTTCACAGCACACCATAAGTTCATATTTTGCATGGTTGTTTTCGTATGTTTGTCTAAAAAATGAGTTATTAGCATAGAATCCTAAGATGGTTAGCGAAAATGGTAAAATGGGACAGGGTGGTGTGGCGTTATGTTCTGTGCCTTGCAAATGAAGGGTCGTAGGTTCGAACCCACCTCAAATCACTGCATAGCGACCTTGGAAAAGTTGCTCACCCATAATTGTCAGTAAGAAAGGCAACAGGAAACCTCATTCATCTCATCCCCGGGTGGCGTAAATTAATGGATCTGCCTTCGGGCAAAGAAATCATCATCATATTAAAATACGGCCTATACACCACTTTATACATAACAATGCCTCCTTGGTGGTGCTAGACCAATTATTCGACACATGCATCATAATATTGCCATGATGTTTAAATCTGATTAGTAAATATCCAAATTGTCAATACATCACATATTCAGCATCTCAGCATAATACAGAGATGTGAATTTTAACACTGGAACATATGCGTTTTAGCATATTTTCAAACACGTACTCCATAATGTTCACTCTCGGTAAAAGTCTTAAAATATGTTTATTTTGAAGCTATAAGGATATCTTGCTATTACCCACACGATGAACAATGCACTGCATTTTTGGACCTAAGCGTCCTTAGTGTAGGGCCTGGTAGTCCACATCGACCTGTTCAATTGCGTCCACATTTGCAGCAACAACCGGCAATAATTGTTGCTCATGAATACCAAGAGCAGCGAGTTCACGTTTCACTCTTGTGACTCCTTTCTTTTTTTAAATTTCTGTAAGTCAATTACTTTCCATCGATGAAAGTCATCCATTCTCAGCAAAACGTCTAACCATTCGGCCATTGCCATTGATGTTTATAAACGGTGACCTCTGACCTTTCCCGTCACGCCCTGCGCGAAAAATAAGGGTGAACTGGCTTATTGTAATGACTTCTTTAAACGCCATTTTGCAGGTTTAACATAATAGCTTTATTAATAGAATTTTAGGTTAACGCAAGGTTTGCGGCTGACAATATTTTTTGCGCCTCTTTTGTTACGATAATCCTTTGCTTTAGCGTAATTAATTATTAACGAAAACGTCCACCTTAGTTTTAGTATGATTAATTGAGTAAATGGTGGGCGATTTATCGTGTTACGTCCCAAATTCCGACCACGCATACGCTGTATTGTTTTATCGTCCAAAATTCATTGCAGCTGACAAAAACTACAGTAAGCGCCCTGACGCTCTTACGGAAATTGATGAAAAAACATATAAATGGAAGATGGATGTTTAAATGGAAGTTGGATGTGATGACAAGAAATACACCTAAATGTATGCTGGATCGATGAAAAGAATTGCTTAAATGGACGTTGAGTGTGATGAAAAGAATCGCGTTTGAAAAATAGAACCTGGATATGATGAAAAAAATCGAGTAGACAATTTCCACGGGGTACCGAATCCGAGTGTTTGGATGAACTCTGCCGGATCCGGGTACGAACCGAATGGTAGCGGCAAATCTGGCCAGCGAGTAGTGGTGGCGCTGACCTTGAAATTTGGTAGGCAAAAAAGCGGGAATACTTAAGCATACTTTCATCAATCCAGCTTCCATTAAAGCATAATGTCAATCCAGTTTCTACTTGCACATTCTTCTTTTCCATCGATCCCATCTCCATTTAAGCTACAGTTGGACATATATTCACGACAAAGAAAAACCTAAAATTCGCTAGGGTGATTTATCATTTTAGCGTCCCAAATTCAGACCACTCTTACACTATATCGTTCTAGTGTCCCAAATTCATTATATGCAAGGTGGCCACTTGATCACAACTAGTTCATCAATCCAGCTTCCATTTCATTCATTCTTTTTATCACATCCAGCTCCTTGTTCAACATAATTTTTTGGCCTCATTTTGGCACACTATGTATACCCTACAAACAGTTACATCCAGCTTCTATTTTTGTCTTGACTGTGATCTCACAAACAACTTGCTCTTTGGTTATGTGCATTTGATTTTCAAAGTAAAATTGCATTTCTTTTCTTTACTTTGAAGATCTGAAGATGGAATTAAATATCTGCATTGAAGCAAATGTGAACATCCTAGAGAAATATTTGCAAAGAATTTCTGCCTTTTTTCAGACACCAGAAAAAACGTGCAATTTCTATCGCATAGCATCTGATTGTAATCTGTAGGCCCATCAAAGAGTTCACATGGAAGAAAAGCCATACAAGTGCAATGTGTGTTGTAAAGCATTTACACAGAAATCTACTCTCAACTCTCACACAAGAATCCACACCGGAGAAAAGCCATTCAAGTGCAGTCTATGTCATAAAGATTTTTCACAAACGAGTGGTCTTGTATACCACATGAAAACCCACTCCTTAGAAAAGCCATTCAAGTGTAATTTATGTCATAAAGCATATATGCTGAAGAGTGGTTTGATTGCACATGCTCGAACCCACACTGGAGAAAAACCATTCAAGTGCAGTCTATGTCAAAAAGATTTTTCACAAAAGAGTTGTCTTGTATACCACATGAAAACCCACTCCTTAGAAAAGCCTTTCAAGTGTAATATATGTCATAAAGAATATAAGGTAAAGAGTGGTTTGGTTGCACATGCTCGAACCCACACTGGAGAAAAACCATTCAGGTGCAATTTGTGTTCAAAAGCATTTTCAGATAAGACTCATCTACACTCTCACACAAGAATCCACACAGGAGAAAAACCATTCAAGTGTGATTTATGTGGTAAAACATTTGCACAGTCGAGTGGTCTTAGATACCACAAAAGAACACACGCAGCAGAAAAGCCATTCAAGTGCAGTTTGTGTCACAGAGCGTTTACACGAAGGGTTAGACTTGCAGACCACATGATAATCCACACAGGTGAAAAGCCATTCCAGTGTGATATATGTAAGAAAGAATATACCAATAAGTCTATGTTGGTAACACATATGCGGACCCATACTGGAGAAAAGCCATTTAGTTGTATTCTATGTGATAAAAGATTTGCACTGTTGAATGGTCTCGCAAAACACACAATAATCCACTCCTTAGAAAAGCCATTCAAGTGCAATCTATGCAATGAAGAATTTGCCTATAAGACTACTTTGGTAACACATGTACGAACCCATACTGGAGAAAAGCCATTAAAATGCGGTTTGTGTGACAAAGCATACACACAAAGGAGTGGACTTGCACACCACATGAAAATTCACACAAAGCCATTCAAGTGCAATCTCTGTCATAAAATATTTGCACAGGAGAGTGATCTTGCAATCCACGCAAGAACCCACACAATTGAAAGGCCATACGAGTGCAATCTATGTCATAAAGGATTTGCCTCAAAGGGTTGTGTGGTTTCACATATGCGAACCCACACTGGAGAAAAGCCATTCAAGTGTAATCTGTGTCATAAAACATTTGCACAGTCAAGTGGTCTTACATACCACAAAAGAACTCACGCCGCAGTAAAACCATTCAAATGCAATATGTGTCACAAAGCTTTTACACGAAAGTGTTCTCTTGCAGACCACTCTAAAACCCACTATGGAGAAAGATTATTCAAGGGGAGTCTACGTCATAACGAACATAACGAAGATTGTGTTGATGGAAATGTATTGTCAACAACAGAGGCCATACCTCATACGTCTTTGTGGCAAATAAAAGACCAAAGTCGAGATGAAACACTACATTGTGGAAATCAGTCAATATTTCATGTTGTTAGAGATGATTTTATTTTGAAGCCATATGGCTGTGGATATTGTGACGAAGTGTTTGAAATTGAAAAGACATTTATGGAACATTGTTATAATCACTACCGTGATGCTCCACAAAAAGAAACTTTCCTCAAACTGATGGAGTTGTGTCTTTTGAAGTACTTTCCGTCGGCAAATAAACAACAAGAAGCAAGAATAGGAACTTTACAGTAAAACTTTCATCCAGGCATATACAAACAATACAAACAGAGGGGTTTTCTTTAGATGGTTCAGATATCTAGAGATTGTTATATACGTACGCATATTCATGCGTACGTACGTACGTATGAGCATTTATGCGTAATTTTTTCAACTAGCAAGTTTATTTAATTAGTTAAACTAGCATCCCATCCAGGACATTTTACCAATTGATCACTGACCCAACACGCATATTTATAAGTGGAGCGTTATATTATTCATTTTGATGCATTACTCTATGTTATTTATTGTATATCAGACCGGTATGTGACGTTTTGGCACAGATTTCTGATACAATAGTAGTGTGCATTATAATTTTGTAATATATTTGTTTTTAATCATCGATAACTGAAGTTTCTGAACTGTCATTTCCTGGATTTATATCTGCCAGCATTGGTTTCATAGATATTGTGTTGTCAGTTAACTCAGTTTCTAAATGTAAGGTGGGAATGAAGTTTGCTGGTAGCCTGGCAATACTGAATGCGGACTGTAACCAGCTGTTGTCGTCATCTTGATTTTCTTCGGATTGTGTGCAGGATAGGAATGGGCGCCGTATGTGAGGCTGCCGCTCGTGTGTGTATATTTATGTCCAACAAATCGTGTTATTCCAAGAGCGGATGACTTTACCCGCTGTGGGTTTTTATTTTCGGATGTTGTATAAGACATAATGTACTGTTAATCTGTATTTTTTATTGATCTCGCTTCTATTTAAGTAGAATTCTCACAACAATCCAGTTAGATTAAGAGAATGGTCACCCCTTGTGTCTTATACACTGCGAACAGGAGAGAAAAAGCAACACGAAACATTTCTGTATAATTTCGGTTAAAATCTGTTAAAAGCACAATGATGTTGACTGTAGATTAGTGTTGTATTTGCATGAAAAAGACATTGGAAGAGCAGTGAAGGACATTCAATATCAAATATCCAATCACAAGCCAAGTACTGGTATTCAATCCAAGTAACTCAAAGGATTTTCACGAAACCCACAACCTTTAATATAGGCCTATAATGAACTCTTAAATTTTTATGCGAAGTCTTTAGGCCTGTAATTAAATATGTGGAAATTAACATGCTTGTTCATGGTGTACAAAATTAACTGCGCAATAAATATACGCCCAGAACATTATTATTGACAGGGATGTAATTTTTGTGTAAGTTTGAGTTGATTATATCCTTGCCTGAAGATTATGTTGGTCTGTAAGTGAAGAGCAGGTTTACCGGTTCAACCTTTGTTCGAGGAGTTACTGTGTATCAACATTGTGCAGGTAATTCGTGTACACTAATCATAACTGCAACTGCGCCATCAAGGCGTGTGTTTAGGCTACCTCTGATCTAACTGCACGAAGAACAATATCGATTAAAGTTGCGTTACATACAGTTAGTGACGTATTAGAGCTTGGCGACCACACATGATTATCGCAGATATCTGTTACGTCAACTTTCTGCTGTGACCCATTATGATCATCATCTGGAACCGGTTTCACTAACGTTTAAACTTTGACTGGGCGCTTACGAATGAACTGGTACCCGTGAATTGTTTGTTGGTTGATGTAGAAATTAAATTATATTAATAGTTAATACGAACTGGAGCATGTTAATTAATCGCTAGATGGCGGAAGCAGCATCAATCCCACTTTGGTGATACAGTTTAGATTTGCGGAAAAGCCATTTTGAAGGTTTCTCAAACGAGGATTACAAAAAGATTTGGTGATTTTTCGTTTTAGCGTCGCAAATTCAGGCAACTCATACACTATTTGAGTTTCGAGTCTCAAATTCATTGCATCTGACCAAGTTATAGTAACCGGCCCTGACGCTGCTCGGGAAATTGATGAAAAAATACAGTTAAATGGAAGCTGGATATGATGAAAAGAAATATACTTATACGGAAACCGGATCTATGAAAAGAATTGTTTAAATGGAAGCTTGATGTGATGAAAAGAATGAATTAAAAGGAAGCTGTATAGATGAACTGAGTGATCAAGTGGCCGCTTTGAGTATAATGAATTTGAGACGCTAAAACGATACGGCGTTAAGAGTGGTCGGAATTTGGGACACTAAAACGATAAATGACCAAATGTTTTCTTAAAATTATAGAGCTTTTGGCTATTTTTATCCGCCTCTTTGGTTTTCTTCGTCTATTTCCTTGGCAGAAACGAGAATTTTCAACAAAAGCGTTAAATGGTTCTAAGTTGAATACAGGTAAAAGTGGGTAAAATAATTATAGGGTGTCCGCTCGATAATCTGAAGGTTCGATAGTCCGAAGATTGTATTTTCCGACATTAATTTAACTAGAAGCTGGATTAATGGATAAAAATGTGTAAAACGGGGACCAGGATTGATGTGAAAAGAATTATGCCTAAATGGAAGATGGATGTATGAAAAGAATGGTGCAATCCAGCTTCTAGCCAAGCATAATTCTTTAATCTATCCAGCTACCATTAAAACCGCAATCTTATCACCTATCGACCGGACACCATGCAATCTTCGGACAATCGAACCTTCGGACTATAGATACAGAACCAAAAATATGGTTTTAGCGTCGGTAAGTATTAGCTGCATATCTCAGCTTGGCAACACTGGAAATGTCGCAAACTTAACATTTTCTGTTAGCTTTGGTTTCACAAAAAGTGGATGTGATGGAAAGAATTACACATAAATAGAAGCTGGATTTATGAAAAGAATCATGCCGAAGTAGAAGCTGGATGTGATGAAAAGAATTCTGCTTAAATGCATGGGAGCTGGATTCATGAAAAGAATCATGAAAAAGTAGATGCCGGATGTGATGAAAAAACTCCTGCTTAAGTAGACGCTTGATTTGATGAAAGTAAATGCGTATGTAGCCTGAAATAAAGCACACATAGAATAATTACCAATGCTAAAATCACATTCTACCTAAAAGTGTATTTTAGCACATTTGGTTATGCCATGGTGCTTAAAATGCATTTTAGCGTACTTTATTATTTGTCATGAATAGATGTCGAATTGTAGCTTAAATGGAGACAGGATCAATGAAGAAGAAGAATGTACAAGTAGTAACTGGATTGATGAAGAAAATTATGCCCAAATGGAAGCTGGATTGATGAAAATATCATGCCTGAGTAGATTCCGTTTGATGTGAGAATGTCTATACGACGGATGTAAATAAAGTCGTGTACGCAAAAACTCGATTGATGAAAATAAATATACCTAAATGGAAGCTGGATTGGTAAACAGAAAGATGTATGAATGGAAGCTGAAACGATGAAAATATCATGCATAATTAGAAGCTCGATTGATGAAAAAAATGGTGTCACGATGAAAGCTTGTGAAATTTCTGATCAACATTTTCTTGAATTAATTAGTATAAAATACACTTTTGAAATCTTTTCTTCATCAACCCAGCTTCCATTTAAGCAATATTGATATCATCAATCCAGTTTCTACTAACAAAATACTTGATATAATGAAGGAAATAATTAAATATGCTAAAATACACTGCAAGCACATAGGGTTATAAAATAGACTTTTACTTAATTAATTATGCTTAAGGAGAAGATGGATCAATGAAAATATCATGCCTAAGTAGAATTGCATTGATGAAAGAATGTCGTTTTGATGGAAGTGGAGTCGATAAATGAAAGCCTTGTATGCAGAAACTGTATTAATGAAAACAAATATGCCTAAATGGAGGCTGGATCGATAAACAGATCATGCTAAAGGAGAAAATGGATTAATCAGAGAATGTCATTACGATGGAAGCGGAATTGATGAAAAGAAGTCCGTGTAAGCAGAAACTGGAGTGACGAAAAGAAATATACCTAACTGGAAGCTGGATTGATGAAAAGGATCATGTGCTTAGGTAGAAGCTGGATTGTCGAAAGGAATTCTGCTGTTTTGGCAGAGTTCAACGTTTTTCTAATTATAATTAAATACACTTTTTTATGCTCAATATTGTGTTTAATTGAATATGTTAAGTGCACCTTTGCCAAAAGCTGTGTTGCATGATTCTTTTTCATCAAGCCAGCCTCTGTTGCTAAACAGAGCACTTTGCGTTGATCTCGTTTCATGTAAGCGGCATGCTCTTTGCCAATCCGACTTTTATTTAAGCAGATGTCTATTCATTAATCCAGCATCCATTTAAACATTATTCATAATTCATTTAATCGATTTTGTTTTCATTTGAGCAGAATTATCTCATCTTATCTCATCCATCTTCTTCTTATGTGTGACTCTTTTCATCAATCCACTGTCTAATTAAAAGAATTATTTTAATCACATCAAGCTTCTATTGAAGCATGATTCATTTAATTTGTCCAAGAATTCTTTCGTAACATCCAGCTTCTTCTTATGCATGATTCTACTCATCACCTCCAGCTTTTAATCATGAATAGTCCACTGTGAAATGCCTAGTGTGCATGACGTTACTTAATTAAGCAATTTATCGTTGGGAAAATATTTAAAAAAATTACGCTTAAATGAATGATTACCTTGTTTACTTTGTCTAATTTAAAGGCAGAAACGAGTTTTTCAAGAAAAGCTTATTAATCAGTCCCATCACTTGCAAACAAAATGCTCAATTTGCTCTAACCATTGGTACATTGTCATCGTCATCATCATGGTCCATGGTTCTAAGATCCATAGGTGTCCAGACCAACTTTGATCTCTATTTCCAGAGTTGTTTGTCTTTTGTCCTCTTTTCCGCGCTTGGTCCATGGGAAAGGTTACGTAATGAGACAGAATCCATTTTTTGCTGTAGACGGAAGAGTCTGCAATCAGCAAATCTAACAGAGTAGAAATTGCTAAAATGAATGTGAACAAATCTATTTTATTTTATTACTTGAATGTCTAAGATTGTTGGATGATAGAATGCATATTTTTTTATTGAATAAAGTGGTGACATTTGGTCAAATATATGTTCAAACTTGCTCTGAAGAAGGTTAATAATTTGGAAGTTATTATAGAGACATTGAGAATGAATTTCAATCACAAGTTTTTGCTAATCTTTAACATGTATATCTAAATATTTGTCATCACGTGGTACTTTGTTTAGACTGCACATTTTCATAATCTCTTCGTCAATTTCCTCACATTTTGCTTCATGTTGTCACATTATGTATACCCTACAAACAGTTACATCCAGCTTCTATTTTTGTCTTGACTGTGATCTCACAAACAACTTGCTCTTTGGTTATGTGCATTTGATTTTCCAAGTATAATTGCATTTCTTTTCTTTGCTTTGAAGATCTGAAGATGGAATTAAATATCTGTATTGAAGCAAATGTGAACATCCTAGAGAAATATTTGCAAAGAATTTCTGCCTTTTTTCAGACACCAGAAAAAACGTGCAATTTCTATCGCATAGCATCTGATTGTAATCTGTAGGCCCATCAAAGAGTTCACATGGAAGAAAAGCCATACAAGTGCAATGTGTGTTGTAAAGCATTTACACAGAAATCTACTCTCAACTCTCACACAAGAATCCACACCGGAGAAAAGCCATTCAAGTGCAGTCTATGTCATAAAGATTTTTCACAAACGAGTGGTCTTGTATACCACATGAAAACCCACTCCTTAGAAAAGCCATTCAAGTGTAATTTATGTCATAAAGAATATATGCTGAAGAGTGGTTTGATTGCACATGCTCGAACCCACACTGGAGAAAAACCATTCAAGTGCAATCTATGTCAAAAAGAATTTGCACAGTCAAGTGGTCTTACATACCATAAAAGAACTCATGCTGCGGTAAAACCATTCAGATGCAATATGTGTCACAAAGCTTTTACACGAAAGTGTTTTCTTGCAGACCACTCTAAAACCCACACTGGAGAAAAACCATTCAGGTGCAATTTGTGTTCAAAAGCATTTTCAGATAAGACTTCTCTCCACTCTCACACAAGAATCCACACAGGAGAAAAGCCATTCAAGTGTGATTTATGTGGTAAAACATTTGCACAGTCGAGTGGTCTTAGATACCACAAAAGAACACACGCAGCAGAAAAGCCATTCAAGTGCAGTTTGTGTCACAGAGCGTTTACACGAAGGGTTAGACTTGCAGACCACATGATAATCCACACAGATGAAAAGCCATTCCAGTGCGATATATGTAAGAAAGAATATACCAATAAGTCTATGTTGGTAACACATATGCGGACCCATACTGGAGAAAAGCCATTTAGTTGTATTCTATGTGATAAAAGATTTGCACTGTTGAATGGTCTCGCAAAACACACAATAATCCACTCCTTAGAAAAGCCATTCAAATGCAGTTTGTGTGACAATGCATACACACAAAGGAGTGGACTTGCACACCACATGAAAATTCACACAAAGCCATTCAAGTGCAATCTCTGTCATAAAATATTTGCACAGGAGAGTGATCTTGCAATCCACGCAAGAACCCACTCAATTGAAAGGCCATACGAGTGCAATCTATGTCATAAAGGATTTGCCTCAAAGGGTTGTGTGGTTTCACATATGCGAACCCACACTGGAGAAAAGCCATTCAAGTGTAATCTGTGTCATAAAACATTTGCACAGTCAAGTGGTCTTACATACCACAAAAGAACTCACGCCGCAGTAAAACCATTCAAATGCAATATGTGTCACAAAGCTTTTACACGAAAGTGTTCTCTTGCAGACCACTCTAAAACCCACTATGGAGAAAGACTATTCAAGGAGAGTCTACGTCATAGCGAACATTATGAAGAAGCTGGGTTGATAGAACATGCAAAAATCCACACTTCAGAAAACTCATTTATATGCGATATATGTGGCAGAACATTTGCATACAATGGAAGTTTGGATTACCACACAAGAACTCACACCAGAGACAAGCCATACAAATGTGAATTATGCAATAAAGCATTTACAAATAACAGAACTTATCTTCATTCCCACTCAGGAAAAGACATAGGAAAAAAAGCATTCAAGTGCAGTTTTTGCCATAAAGCATTTGACTGCGATGTTGATTTGGAATGCCACACAAGAACCCACATTGGAAATAAGCCATTGGAGTTATATGTAGACAAAAAAAATGTTGCAGAGAATTTTAATCAGGACATGCTGCCAAGATTACACAGCAGAGAAAAGTTATGTAGTGAGACAGGATGTTCCATTTTCAGTGCTTTAGATGAGAGTGTTGGCGTAAATACAGAAGATAACATTTGTACTGATGGAAATGTATTGTCAACAACAGAGGCCATACCTCATACGTCTTTGTGGCAAATAAAAGACCAAAGTCGAGATGAAACACTACATTGTGGAAATCAGTCAATATTTCATGTTGTTAGAGATGATTTTATTTTGAAGCCATATGGCTGTGGATATTGTGACGAAGTGTTTGAAATTGAAAAGACATTTATGGAACATTGTTATAATCACTACCATCACGGTAGTGATTATAACAATGTTCCATAAATGTCTAAATGGCTCCACAAAAAGAAACTTTCCTCAAACTGATGGAGTTGTGTCTTTTGAAGTACTTTCCGTCGGCAAATAAACAACAAGAAGCAAGAATAGGAACTTTACAGTAAAACTTTCATCCAGGCATATACAAACAATACAAACAGAGGGGTTTTCTTTAGATGGTTCAGATATCTAGAGATTGTTAGATACGTACGCATATTCATGCGTACGTACGTACGTATGAGCATTTATGCGTAATTTTTTCAACTAGCAAGTTTATTTAATTAGTTAAACTAGCATCCCATCCAGGACATTTTTACCAATTGATCACTGACCCAACACGCATATTTATAAGTGGAGCGTTATATTATTCATTTTGATGCATTACTCTATGTTATTTATTGTATATCAGACCGGTATGTGACGTTTTGGCACAGATTTCTGATACAATAGTAGTGTGCATTATAATTTTGTAATATATTTGTTTTTAATCATCGATAACTGAAGTTTCTGAACTGTCATTTCCTGGATTTATATCTGCCAGCATTGTTTTCATAGATATTGTGTTGTCAGTTAACTCAGTTTCTAAATGTAAGGTGGGAATGAAGTTTGCTGGTAGCCTGGCAATACTGAATGCGGACTGTAACCAGCTGTTGTCGTCATCTTGATTTTCTTCGGATTGTGTGCAGGATAGGAATGGGCGCCGTATGTGAGGCTGCCGCTCGTGTGTGTATATTTATGTCCAACAAATCGTGTTATTCCAAGAGCGGATGACTTTACCCGCTGTGGGTTTTTATTTTCGGATGTTGTATAAGACATAATGTACTGTTAATCTGTATTTTTTATTGATCTCGCTTCTATTTAAGTAGAATTCTCACAACAATCCAGTTAGATTAAGAGAATGGTCACCCCTTGTGTCTTATACACTGCGAACAGGAGAGAAAAAGCAACACGAAACATTTCTGTATAATTTCGGTTAAAATCTGTTAAAAGCACAATGATGTTGACTGTAGATTAGTGTTGTATTTGCATGAAAAAGACATTGGAAGAGCAGTGAAGGACATTCAATATCAAATATCCAATCACAAGCCAAGTACTGGTATTCAATCCAAGTAACTCAAAGGATTTTCACGAAACCCACAACCTTTAATATAGGCCTATAATGAACTCTTAAATTTTTATGCGAAGTCTTTAGGCCTGTAATTAAATATGTGGAAATTAACATGCTTGTTCATGGTGTACAAAATTAACTGCGCAATAAATATACGCCCAGAACATTATTATTGACAGGGATGTAATTTTTGTGTAAGTTTGAGTTGATTATATCCTTGCCTGAAGATTATGTTGGTCTGTAAGTGAAGAGCAGGTTTACCGGTTCAACCTTTGTTCGAGGAGTTACTGTGTATCAACATTGTGCAGGTAATTCGTGTACACTAATCATAACTGCAACTGCGCCATCAAGGCGTGTGTTTAGGCTACCTCTGATCTAACTGCACGAAGAACAATATCGATTAAAGTTGCGTTACATACAGTTAGTGACGTATTAGAGCTTGGCGACCACACATGATTATCGCAGATATCTGTTACGTCAACTTTCTGCTGTGACCCATTATGATCATCATCTGGAACCGGTTTCACTAACGTTTAAACTTTGACTGGGCGCTTACGAATGAACTGGTACCCGTGAATTGTTTGTTGGTTGATGTAGAAATTAAATTATATTAATAGTTAATACGAACTGGAGCATGTTAATTAATCGCTAGATGGCGGAAGCAGCATCAATCCCACTTTGGTGATACAGTTTAGATTTGCGGAAAAGCCATTTTGAAGGTTTCTCAAACGAGGATTACAAAAAGATTTGGTGATTTTTCGTTTTAGCGTCGCAAATTCAGGCAACTCATACACTATTTGAGTTTCGAGTCTCAAATTCATTGCATCTGACCAAGTTATAGTAACCGGCCCTGACGCTGCTCGGGAAATTGATGAAAAAATACAGTTAAATGGAAGCTGGATATGATGAAAAGAAATATACTTATACGGAAACCGGATCTATGAAAAGAATTGTTTAAATGGAAGCTTGATGTGATGAAAAGAATGAATTAAAAGGAAGCTGTATAGATGAACTGAGTGATCAAGTGGCCGCTTTGAGTATAATGAATTTGAGACGCTAAAACGATACGGCGTTAAGAGTGGTCGGAATTTGGGACACTAAAACGATAAATGACCAAATGTTTTCTTAAAATTATAGAGCTTTTGGCTATTTTTATCCGCCTCTTTGGTTTTCTTCGTCTATTTCCTTGGCAGAAACGAGAATTTTCAACAAAAGCGTTAAATGGTTCTAAGTTGAATACAGGTAAAAGTGGGTAAAATAATTATAGGGTGTCCGCTCGATAATCTGAAGGTTCGATAGTCCGAAGATTGTATTTTCCGACATTAATTTAACTAGAAGCTGGATTAATGGATAAAAATGTGTAAAACGGGGACCAGGATTGATGTGAAAAGAATTATGCCTAAATGGAAGATGGATGTATGAAAAGAATGGTGCAATCCAGCTTCTAGCCAAGCATAATTCTTTAATCTATCCAGCTACCATTAAAACCGCAATCTTATCACCTATCGACCGGACACCATGCAATCTTCGGACAATCGAACCTTCGGACTATAGATACAGAACCAAAAATATGGTTTTAGCGTCGGTAAGTATTAGCTGCATATCTCAGCTTGGCAACACTGGAAATGTCGCAAACTTAACATTTTCTGTTAGCTTTGGTTTCACAAAAAGTGGATGTGATGGAAAGAATTACACATAAATAGAAGCTGGATTTATGAAAAGAATCATGCCGAAGTAGAAGCTGGATGTGATGAAAAGAATTCTGCTTAAATGCATGGGAGCTGGATTCATGAAAAGAATCATGAAAAAGTAGATGCCGAATGTGATGAAAAAACTCCTGCTTAAGTAGACGCTTGATTTGATGAAAGTAAATGCGTATGTAGCCTGAAATAAAGCACACATAGAATAATTACCAATGCTAAAATCACATTCTACCTAAAAGTGTATTTTAGCACATTTGGTTATGCCATGGTGCTTAAAATGCATTTTAGCGTACTTTATTATTTGTCATGAATAGATGTCGAATTGTAGCTTAAATGGAGACAGGATCAATGAAGAAGAAGAATGTACAAGTAGTAACTGGATTGATGAAGAAAATTATGCCCAAATGGAAGCTGGATTGATGAAAATATCATGCCTGAGTAGATTCCGTTTGATGTGAGAATGTCTATACGACGGATGTAAATAAAGTCGTGTACGCAAAAACTCGATTGATGAAAATAAATATACCTAAATGGAAGCTGGATTGGTAAACAGAAAGATGTATGAATGGAAGCTGAAACGATGAAAATATCATGCATAATTAGAAGCTCGATTGATGAAAATAATGGTGTCACGATGAAAGCTTGTGAAATTTCTGATCAACATTTTCTTGAATTAAATAGTATAAAATACACTTTTAAAATTCGTTTCTTCGATCCAGTATCCATTTAACCATAAATATTATCATCAATCTAGTGTCCACTTACAAAATACATGATACAATGAAGAAAATAATTAAATACGCTAAAATACACTACAAGCACACAAGGTAATAAAATACGCTAAACTACACTTAACTGAAAACAAATGCTTCAGTACACGAACTTTTTGATGCGTGGTATAGTCTTATCCCTCAAATATTATATCAATTTTGTTAGATTGGCAAAATTATTGTATCTTAACAAATAATCATATTCATTAATTCAGGTTCTGTTTAAGCAAATATTTTCTTTCATCGATGTAACTTTTATTTGTGCATATATAAGATAACCGAGTAATTTGCAGTTGTCAACTACATGTTGCCGAGATTAATTAATATAATGTGTCTATAGTCCGAAGGTTTGATTGTCCGAAGATTGCATTGTGTCTGGTCGATAGGTTATAAGATTGCAGTTTTAATAGTATTTAAATTGATGATAAGGGTTATGCTTGCTAGAACCTGGATTGCACCATCCAGCTTCCATTTATGCATTATTCTTTTCATATCAATCCAGCTTCAAGTTTTACGCATTCTATTTTAATCAATTGATCCAGCTTCTAGTTAAATTAACTTTGGAGTATAGATACTTCGGACCATCGAACCTTTGGACAATTGAACCTTAGGATTATCAAGCAGACACCGTCTTGTTCATTCGAGTTTTCCATGCTGAGAGCCCCTCTGAATGGATATTGTGTTGAGAGGCACTATGTAAATCTTAAGATACGATACAGTACTTTTTTTCTAGAATGTCCAAAATTCTTTGATTGCAGAATGCCATTTGTTAAACATTGTTGAACATGTTGGTCAGTTGTGAATGTCCTTCAGATGTTAACTGATATTTAAGCATATTATAGAGATAATGAATATGGATATTCAGTCAATATCATTCAAAAGATTTTTCTAATCTAAAATATTTGCATCAAAATTCTAGCCCTCACGTGGTAATTTGTTTGGACTTGCACCTTTTCATCATCTCTTCTTTCATTTCTCTAGACTTTGCCTCATCTTTGCATATTTTACTCTACAATCAGTAATACTAACAATCTTCGGTAATGACTTGCCTCATGCACCACTCACTCTTTGGTTAGTGTCGTTTGATTTTCTACGTAAACTTACATGTCTTTTGTATGTGTTGAAGATCGGAAGACGGAATCATATATCCCTAATCAGCTACATTGAAGCGAATGTGAATATCCTAGAGAAATATTTACACTGAATTTCTGTCTTTTTATCAATGAACAACCGACACCACGAAATAACCATAACCAATGCAAGTTCTGTCATAAAGCATTTGCAAAGTAAGTGATCTAGAGATCCATCAAAGAGCTCACATGGAAGAAAAGCCTTACCAGTGCAACCTATGTGATGAAAAATTTGCCCTGGTGAGTAGTTTGGTTACTCATGTACGAACCCATACAGGAGAAAAGCCATACAAATGCAACTGGTGTGGCATAGCATTTTCAGAGAAGCACAATCTTGACTCTCACACAAAAACCCACATTGGAGAAATTCCATTCAAGTGTAATCTATGTCATAAAGAATTTGCCAGTAAGGGTAATTTGATGAAACATGCACGAATCCACACTGGAGAAAGACCATACACTTGCAATATATGTCATAAAGCATTTTCACAGAAATTTGCTCTTAACACTCACACTAAAACCCACACAGGAGAAAAGCCATTCAAATGCGATTTGTGCAATAAAGCATTTACAACTAACAGTAATCTTCGTTCCCACTCAAGAAACCACACAAGAGGAAAAACATACCAGTGCAGTTTTTGCCATGAAGCATTTGACTGTGATATTGATTTTAAATGTCATTCAAGAATCCACCACACTGGACACAAGACACGCGAGTTAAATGTGTGTAAGAAAACCGATGCACAGGATTTCGGTCAGGAAATGCTGCCAAGATTTCACAGCTGGGAAACGTTATGTAATAAGATTGGATGTGCCATTGTCAGTGCTTTAGATCAGACAGTCTGCATTAAAACCGAAGATGACATTTGTGTTGAAGGAAAAGTGTTATCGAGAGCAGAGGCCTTTCAAACTATCGACCCAATTCAAGATGACAAACTGCATTGTGGAAATCATTCCATATTGGATGTTGATAGAGATGAAACTTTGAACTTTGAAATTTTGAAACCTTATGGCTGTGGATATTGTGACGATTCGTTTGAAATTGAAAAGACATTTTTGGAACATTGTTTTAATCACTACTGTGATGCTCCCGAGAAAGAAACGTTGCTGGAACTTATGGCATTGCATCCTTGCAAGTACTTTCCATGATCAAATAAGCAACAAGAAGAACGGAGACGAACTCTACCAGGCATTTAAGATACAATAGAGATAAGTTTTCTTTGTAGTACGGTTATCAAAGTTCGACGATGTTTTTTTCTGGTCTGAGAAGTCTTGGCTATTTTAAAAAACTACACAATTTGAGAATAAAAGTTCGGATTTGTAATTTAAACGGTTTCAGTTTTTTGTGATGTTCGTGAACATCACAAAAAACTATGCTATAAATTGCATCATTTGAGATTTGTTTTATATAAAAAAAAATTGACGAGCTGTCAAAGAAAGGTCTGACATCCCTGCTATAGAATGTGCAGATATTGTGCTAATGCGATATATGAACGCACTTTAATCAAAATAATATATATATATATATATATATATATATATATATATATATATATATATATATATATGTATGCATCGTATTCAAGTAATTATAAATTAAAATATTCATTATTATGCGCTATTCCATTAATATTATTTTATGCAGTATAAGTGATTGTACAGAGGAAATGTCTGAAGTATGTCTGGAGCATTCTATGGACTCTGAAAACTACCACGGATTTGCATCAATTTGCAGTTGCATTAGAAGTTACAACAGCAGATTAGTTTGCCACTCATGACCAATGCTGTAAGTTATAGACTGCGAACAGGAGAGTAAAGAAACAGTCATTTTCTGTATATTTTTTTAAGACCATGTGTGAAGCACAATTTGTGGACTACAGACTGGTGATGTGTTTCCATGAAAAAACTTATTTTGGAAGAGCAGAATAGGACCTTCTATATCAAATGCCTAATCACAAGCCACGTACGGGTACTCTCCCAAATAACTTTTCACGAAACCCACGAATAAGTCTGCGCTGGAACAGAGGGGGACTGCCCATTGTCTCTTTGCCGCTGATAAAACCTGTAAAGCGCAATGCCTATCAGGTACAGAAATGTTTGCTACAGCCGGTGCCTACCAATTATGCCTATCTATAACGCAAAGGTTCTGGCCTCAATAGCCATCTACCGACTGTTCCTTGAAATGCTTAATGACTTTATCGCCATCTAGGGAAAGAACATGTTGGCTATGATATTGGCATTGTGATGTTGTCATTGTAAGAACAAGTCTAACAATAATAGGATATTAGTTTATAATATTTATATGCTTTTATTCTTAATAAATTACTTAGGCGCTCAATGCTGACTGCTACCCTAAGCGTACACAAGTGACCATACCAATCGGCTTTATTGTTCCAAACCATCATTTTACAATAGGCCTATGCATAATTTAATATTTCCGGTGTAACCAAGATGAGACAGAATGGATCGTGGTTCAGCTATGAAGGGCCACCTGTATATGAGTACACAATCAAAAATTTCTAGGTAGCTAAGGATTGACAATTAAACTTAATTATAACAACAGAAGCAATACTAATAACCAAATTTAAATATAATAAGCAACATAGTAATCCAATGAAACGTTCTGCCCGATAATCCACGTTGTGATGTGATGCTTGAAGGATTTTACGATATTGTGAAGGCACATATGTATTTTATTCCAGTCTTCTGGTCCGGCACATCTAATCGAAAATCTAGGGGAGTTAGTACGAGAAAATTCACTTCAGTATGAGGTTAGAATTATCGTGTTGTAGGAGAGGTTTGAGGTTAGGCCATAAAGATTAGGAAGCGAACTAGGCATTTCTCCTAGGACATTTCCAACGCATATAACCCCCGATTGATCAATGACCTAGCACACATATTTATAAGTGGTGCATTATATTAGCCATTTAGTTAATTATTATATGTTTTATATCAGACTATGTTTCATATGCGTTTAGGGTCTGCAGGGTGATACAAAAATGAATTTCAAAATCTAGTACAGAGGTATTTCGATTTTATTACATTGTTCTGGTCCGGCATATCTAATCGAAAGTCTACCGGAGTTAGTACGAGAAAATTCACTTCTGTGTGAGGTTAGGTATATTGATTATGTGGGAGCTCAAAGCTGACTGCTACATTACGCGTACACAGGCGACAGATATCAGCCTCCAGGTAAGGAGGTTGGCTGCGAAATAAGGTGGTTGAAAACTGACGAATAAGCAGTCGCGAATGGAACACCGGTCTAGCAATTTTCATTTAAAAAATAGCCTTATGACAGCCCTGTGACATGGCCAGTGCAGGCCGCCATAAAATAAGTATGTAGCCACCGCTACCTTGCCGGAGGGTATCTTAAAGGCTAGCGCCACTGCTGATATTAGTGGTTGAAGTCAGGAAAGGCATTCGCTTTGCAGAAACTTTACTTCAATTTGCATCCAATGCATCCGACGATAAGCGGAAAATCTAGGATGCTGCATACAGACACCATTGGAGCCAACGATTCCGAGTGGCTGACCCCTCCCAAGCATAGATACACCTCCAAAACACCGATCGACTTTCCAAGAATCAGATGACCCAGTCTGAGGCTCCGAACAAGAATGGAGTTGGTGTCCTTTGTCCCACTGCCGCTAATAATGTATTTAACTAGCGCAATCAACTACAGTATGGTTCGTTACTGCTTTACTAAGATCGGCGAACCTGCAAAATCCAAAAATAAAACTGCGATGACACTATGATATCATTTGTTTTTAGAATTTTGCCCATTATATTTTTGCAGCAATGAGAATCTTCGAACGAACCTTTTAATGAAACTCTTCAGATGAATAGTATAACTTTCACTCTGGCACACAAAATACAAAACTGATCAGTTTTGTGCAAGTAATGCAATATAAACTTTATAAATATAATTATGTCAGTTGAACTAATAATGCATGCGCTGATTTTATGTAGGGCCTATCATATATGAGTATCATATCTGTAGATTTGCATTGCGTCTCAACAGAAATAACTGTTCAGAGTTGCTCTCAGCGCTGATTCCTCGTGAGAAAAGAAACACCTTTGAAGATTGAGAGCGAAGGAGAAGCCAGTCATTAGCTTAACGCTTAGTGAGGGAGGAAGGTCATTCTAGGTAGATGGACCAATAACAGCAATGCCACGATTAGTTCAACTGGAATCGTCCCACATTAGCATCGGGATGATTACTTTCTTCTCTTCTTTTCCTTCTTCCGTAAGGCATGCATGAACCGACTATGAGGTTTTCACAAAATTTCTCGGCTTTCCTCTGTCCATGATTGTGTTCATTGACGATCTTCTATCCCTGAGGTCATGTTTCACATTGTCCATGTTTTTGCCTGCCTCCCTTTGCTCTTTATTACTTTCACAAGGCACTGATGACAGTATACATATCATACACAGTGTCATTGTTGGTATCCTTTCCTTGTTCATTCCAGTTACACCGCCGAACTAAGTTGGTCTTCTTTTCCAGAACTTATCTATCAGTTTTTCCCTCTGAACTACTGCCTCGTCTGGTTCTTCCGCTATTCTTCCCTTAGGGAAGATATACCTATAGTTAATTAAGATTAACGTACAGCAGATGTGGCCTCTAATGGTCTTGCTCTGAATCGCAGACCCCTCCAATCGAGCGAGTGAGCCTCTGCCGGTCACTGGCCAAATACTTATCATCACATGTGGAGGTTGTTGCGCAGCTGTTGTTGATGAAATTAGTGGCCTGGGTTCTTATGGTTTCAGGTACCATCAGCGGTGTATACGCTCGACCTACATCTTGCCAAGTTGTGCATATGAGCCTTCGTTGACTCTAATATAGGGCCTATATTAGAACATATTGAGGAGCAGAGCTGAAGGATTGAGTTCGATTTCCATATCCTCTGTATTATTGACTAGTCATTCTTTCGCTCTTCACAGAGTAAGGAATAACACACTGGGGCACGGAGTTGAGAATCCAAATTCAATTCCAGTAAAGATAATATATATATATACATAAATATATATATATACATATATATATATATATATATATATATATATATATATATATATATATACACGCACACATACATGCATTCACAAAGCTAATTAGTCTGCGTTGTAGGCCAAGTTCGCCCGTCTATTTTTCTTCTGTCTTGCCTTGGCTGGGGTGAGCTCCTATAGTAGGTTCTTAAGGAACGCTGTATAAATGCTCAAAATGAATGAATGTAATATATATATATATATATATATAATTTTCATCGTGAAATTGTTGACGACAAATAACTTGGGGACAAGTGGTTCACCAAAAGTAATTATTCGACCATTGTATTCGGTTTAGTAGAAGTTTGATTGACCATCATAATAGCTATATTATAACGCGTCCAGATCTATAGCACAGTCTGAAGTTTATCGAGGAAGGTGTCAGGTTGCAACCAGGGTGAAGAGTGCAGACGCATTTCTAACGAAGAGCATTCCACTGATTCCAGAGCACTGGACGGCTGCTTGGCCTATTTACTTCATTGGCTGCATCTTCGATGACTCATGGTTCAGCGGTTGATAGCAGAACAACCACGACTATAGCTACGGTGGCCTGAGCAGGCCACATATTACGATTTTTAAAGTCACATTCACGTTCACAACTTTATTGCGGGTTTCGTGACAAATGGTTTAGGAACAAATAGCTCACCGACAAATAGTTGACAAAAAATAGTCCGTGGACAAATTTTCATCGTGAAATTGTTGACGACAAATAACTTGGGGACAAGTGGTTCACCAAAAGTTATTATTCGACCATTGTATTTGGTTTAGCAGAAGTTTGATTGACCATCATAATAGATAATTAATCTTCTGTTTCAGCAGCAGCTATTATACTCCAACTTACATTTATGCAAGAAATCGCTTCAATAATTAAGCTAAGTCCAATTTCAGCATGCATTATTTTCATTTATAGGCCTTATATAATATATTTAGGAAGAATTTCTTTTATCAACCCAACTTCTATTTACCGAATACTTCAACCGATCTCTTTCTCTGTTAATATTGCTATCTAAATTTTCCTTTATAAAGGGTTGTCAGAGTTAGCGGGACATGTCCCTTTCTGACTTGCCTTTTCTTAATCATCCCTCATACCTCCTCATCTTCTGCTGGTTTTAATATTACTTCTCATTGTTTGATTTGTATAATTAATAACCGTATTTGTATCTGTTCTCACACTTGAGTGGTTATTGAAAATAAAAATGGCTTGACTTGACTTGACTTGAATACATTGGACTAATAATACCTTCTTGTCCGTGAACCATTAATTTTATCGTCAACTATATATAAAAATTATTTCTGCATATTTTGCCGCTAGCCAACCTGCTGACGTATTTTTAACATCAGCCTGTAAATGTAATTGAACATTTATATGGCGCCACTCGATATCAGAGGCACTCACGACTAAGCACAAAGCTAAACGGAGAAGATGAAAGCCTTCAAGCGCCTCCGAAAGGCAGCAGAAGAGAGCAGCTCCTCTTGAAGAAGAATGGGAGGCTGTTCCCGCTGGTGGGACATACGTAGACGAAGTTCCTTTATTGGGCCGCTGTAGAGCGCATGCGGGGAACCATCAGAAATCCGAGGCTATCGGAACGAAGGGAAACCCGGTGCGGAAGCGCAGAGGGCCAGACGGTTGGCAGGGCAGACCCAAGGGGACGATACGTATCAACGATAAGGTCTTGAAACAAATGTGACAAATCGACTACAATATGCTATTTGACATCTCTGCCCTAATAAAGATAACGTCGACGAATACAACGAGTTTAATGAATTTATCTAAAGTAGCGAATATAAACTGGTAATGCGTGTGCACGCACAAACATGTAAGCTTATGGAGCTTGCATTCATTGGTGTACTGGCAGGATACTGGCAGAATTAAATTGTTTTCAAGTAAATTTGTAATACATTGACCGGTTATTTAAAAATATAAATTAAGAAGATTTACAGCTATTTACAATTTAAGCAATCTCTGCTTTTGAAGATCGTTTTAGCTCCTTGGGTTAGGCGAATTTTGAAGTCGTAAAAGCGACACTAAAACTTGACACCCTTTGGCCTGAACGGGCCACCGTAGACAGCAATTGGAGCCCAGGCTAAATGTATCTCTCGCCGCATCAGCCTGCATCTGCCTGCTTTGGCCAAGTCCAGCGCAGCCACTTAAATTGCATGACACTTGGAACAAAGACTTCGCTTGCTCCAACTTTCTAGTTTCGCAAGTAACAGTTGAACCTAGACAGTGCGTACAGTCATGTAGGCTTAGTGTCGTATTGCAGATACATATAATAATCGTCAGCAGCTATCAGTTCTGCTCTCATCTGCACACGGTGTTCTGTCCGTGGGGCTGGCGCTTTCAACAGTTAGTTAAAGATGCTGTTCACTTGATCTGGTAAGTTGTACAATATAATAATACGATAAGCGATCTTACAAAGAGGTTCGCTAGCGCACATTAAAACCGGACAACCATTATATGAGCCATAGTTAGACTTGAATAGGTTGGTTTCATGATTTCATCATTAGGGGCCTGTATTTCTCGCAGTCAAGACATACACTTGATGCAGTTTGTAGCTCTAAAGAAACGATCATCGTAGCAGACTGTTGACAGACTCAGTGTCTAATTTATGTCGACGATCATCTTGTGCGGTATCGCAGTATGTAATTAAACTAAGTTTCCCAAGATATATAGGCCTACTAAGAAATCAATGTAATCACAGGCTAAAATCACACTAGTTAACACACTCGGAAATGACTATATCTGCTGTTCCTCGCTCTATCGGAAGTGTGCTTTGGCGCCTAGTATTGCGATATGCTAATTCTTTCTTTAAATTAAATAATTATGTGATATTACGATTGCTTCTTTTAATTGTTATTTGAATATCAGGCGTCTTGATTACTTACTTACTTACTTGATGCGTTTAGTCGGATGCTTAGCGAATCACCGAAACCCGAATCCCCCAAACCCGAATTCCCGAGACTGATTTTCGTCGCAACCCCAAAAACGAGCAGGATTGATGAAAAGGTTTCTGCTTAAATGGAAGCTGGATCGATGAAAAGAATTAATGCAGAAGCTGGAGTGATGAATGAATTTCGCTGTTTTGAGACAGTTTAGCTTTTCTCAATAGTACATTGCTGTTTTCGGGGAATCGGGCTTTTTGGCTTTTTCAGCGTTTTCGGGGATTCGGGTTTCGATGATTCGGGTTGATCCCGTTTGGTAGTGTCGTTAGGTGCGCTCTATTTCTCTATTTTCAGCCGATTCGGGGGCGGCCTTATTGATTACATACACAGGCTTCTAGTCTTCAATTTTACCCGGTCAGGTTATTCTATTGTTGTTTATGGTGAATTGTATTCATGGTTGTCATTTTTATTAGACAAATCTGATGTTGGACGAGCTTCCAAGTGTTATCCTGCAGATGTCAAAACATCCAGTTACCATCTGAAACTTTTCACAAAGCGTTTGAATGCAGGTTAGTGAATGATTGCTTCATTGAAATAATGAAGAAGTGCATACATGAATCTTCAAACTACCGTGTCAAATTGTCAATCAATCAACCAACCAATCAATCAATCAACTTTATAGATGATAGGTATAATTGTATTTTGTCTTAAGCAGGATTTTTATCTTAAACAATATGTTTTATCAGCCACATTATGTTGGTAATTATATAATACTACAACTAACATTAATTATTATAATTGCTTTCTGCTATATTTGGTGTAGATAAATAAACCTTACTACACTGTGATCTAAGTATTAGTACTGTTTTTCTGCAGTAGTTTAAGCCCACAGGCTCACTCTTTATTTTTTTAATATATATATTAGACAAGTAGTTGTATTTTGCTTAGCCTGTTTGGTTAGTACCATAGTTTATTACTCTTATTAGATGCATCCATTTTAGAAGTTTTAATTTATTATTATCTTTTTTCAAGGTTGATTTTATTGTTTAATTAAGAGATAGCCCTTATTATTCTTGACTACTTAATATTTTCTTATCTGTATTTATTTATATAACTATAATATATTATTAATTGCTCTTGGATTGAACTTAACTTATTATTTGGTCACTTTAATATAAAGTCGGCAGTACCTGCTCCTTGTTCATTGGTATAATTGAGTTGATAGAAAAAAATACACTGCATTAATATAAATGGATGGAGATAACTATGATAATAGTTCCATCTACCGAATGAAAATTCATATTTGTGTGGACGGTCTTAATTTACATTTTCTGGCTACAATTTTTAAGAAATCGGTATTCTTCTTTACTCCGATCATTGTTTAGATGTTCTTCACAGAATTTTCTTGTATCTCTTGTTAAATTTAAATAGGTTTAGGATACTCAATAATAGTTATCAAATTTTGATATATCATTTAGCCTATGTGTAAATTCCAAAGTTAGGAGTTCATCTAAATGTACCACCAACATTTGTATATGGCCACTTTTGTTGTCTCTGTTCTGTCTATGTTTATATTTGGTAATTTAAGATCATGCTTGAGAACTTTTGTTCCTTGATCAGAACAAGATATTACTTGTTTTATTAAGGTTTATGGACAGTTTATTTGCTTTAAACCAGTCATTCAACTTCTCTAGCTCAGTAATTACCCTATATAAACTATTAGGCAGTTCTACAATGAACAAGAAATGCTTCTTTTCAATCGGATGTGACATTTGTGTTAGCTGGCTTTGATTCCATGACACATGGGCTGCAATTAACTTCCCTACTAGCACCACCGTTCTGTTTGCCAAATGCACAAACCGCCTTTTTACAAATCCATTTTATTGTTGTCAATTTTCCCAGAAGGCAATGTCGACAAAGTCATTGCTTCCAAATGCAGTGCCGACTCTATTCCTCCCATAATGCATTTGTTGGCGTAGTATATCTTCTTCTGTGGCAGGACAATGAGTTGAAGATCGCTCAGCCATCATCATTACACCGATCAATAAGCTGGTCGTTGTAATATATCACACAAAAACAGGGGCACCATGGACATGCTTAATCCACATTCTTATGAAAAACGTCTTATATTGACACATTTTAAAGCAGTAGTTATGGTTACAAAATATTTTCCATCTATATGTTATTTGTATGCAACATATTCTTTTGCCTTCATTCGATTTACACACTGAGTCAAAAACGTAGTAAATCAGGAACATGCCAATTGACCTCTTGACTACCACGTGAAGGACATCAATAATTGGGTTTGAAATGCAGTATTTGAGTTACAATACAGAATATTTCTTTAGATAAAAATATAATAGAGTTCACTCATATCCAAATGGCATGCATTCCGCACATGTGAAGTACCTCGGTTGATTCTGATGAACCTCGTTTATATAACAAGGTGAAGTCTATTTGAATTAAGGAAACCTGAAGTCTTTAATGATTGAGTGCCGGCTTACACTGTTCTTCTTTTAAGAACAGTGAAGGCTGCCACATGCCAGTACATTAATATTTCAAGATCTGAATCATTAGGGATTACCTGGCATCAATAGTCTGGTTTCCATGGCAGGAAGTCAGCGATGACCTGTCATCTGTATACCGACTCTCATAAGTATAGTATCTAATTTTATTAACAATGTCCTCTGGAAGAATGTAGGTCACCAGAGCATAGTCACTTCTAATGGAGCCTTCCAGAGTCATTGGTGATTTTGTGGTCACTGACACTCTATTATGACTTTGAGTTTCGCTTGTATTGGCTACCGGTTTAAAAGAACACTTTGCCTCATGCCTCCACAGGTCGTTTTCAGGTAATCTACTGGACAGCACTCACAAGATAAGTAGTCATCGGAAGTGTGTCTCCCTTTGGACGGCTTGCTACCGACTGTTATTGAGTCCTTCTTCTTGCTCCTAGCTTTTGAGTTGAATACAAAATTCCCTTTACGGTCCAACATTTGAAAGCCCATCATACTTTGTTCTTTTGAACTTGTATAAGTTCTAAATTACTTCTCAAATGTTCTAATTAAGAAATATCTAATCTAATAATGTTTATCAACCCACTCTTGCATAGATTATACTAATTAAGGTCACTCGATCGATCGAAAGATAACACCCAAAGGCAAGGCGTTGCAATCAATCAAGGCAATCTCTCCTCGATGATCTAGGCATTTATAGCAATGTGTAATCTCTTTAGGGAATGGAAATCATTCGTGCACCTGTCACCAGGTGTAGAGTTCCTATTATTTCTTTTATGTCTTCTGATATTTTTGAACAATACTTGACAATTTGGCACAATTTAACGAATCTCCCAATTTAGACACTTTAAATATTCCAAGACTCAGATTGAAGAGGATACTTGAACAAGCTGAGTGAAATGCCAAACTTTTTTATAAACAATAATGCTATCATCATCTTTCATAAAGATGTTATTGACGATAGCAATTCTGTCATCTGATGAAATGACACTGCTGTCACGGTTGGAAGCTAAGAACATATTCGAGAGCATGACTTGATTAAACTGCTTAGTGCCAACATATTCCTCTGGTCATAGAAGCTATATGAGAGGCTTTATCCTACATGTTTTCATGACAATTATGAAATAGTTCATAAGGCGTGTACTTGGCTCGTTTTTCCTTCAAGCAACAATTATTGACCAGCAGCGATCGACAGCCGAGCAGCATCATCGGATTTTCTGGTTGCCGGTAATGTCTCCTGTGTCACTGACTTCTGTTTCTGCATCAGCAGGTCACTGACAATCTAATGGGACTCTTGGATTTCGCTTTCATTAGCTACAGTCGTAAAACGGCACATTGCACGTGCCTCGACAGGTCGTTTTTAAGGTAATCTACTGGACAGCGCTCACAAGACAAATAGTCATCGCTGATTGGCGTGTCTCTTTCGACGTCGGCCTACGGAGACGATTTCACAATATTTTGAGTGAAGGCCGATTAGGCAAGAGGTCATATGCAGCTTGCAGAGAATTTTTAATGTGATGGGAGGTATCATAAGTGCAATTCCGGTGATGTCTATCAAAAACGGATATTCCTCACACAATTATGGGAATGAATATAGAGCTGTACAATCTATGGCAGAATAGAATAGATGAGATGATATAAGTGAAAATCTGGTTCCTATAATGGCTCATTCGATAGGTTGGACCTTGAAACCTCTACTAGGTCTGGCAAAGGCAGACGATCCTGTGGTTGTTCGCGTTGATACAGAATTATAAAATCATCGCCAATAGGAGGATACAAAGCTGTAGGTACATCCTGAAGGTGATCAGGAAGGTCTGACGGCGGTGAAGACATGGAGAAGGTAGGCCTAGTGAATGGTAAAGTTAAGGAAGCTTGAGGTGCGGAATTCGTGGTTTTCCACAATGTAGGAATGCTGGCACTACATAAACTAACTCTACTATGAAATTATTAAGATTGGTATGTTCGGTTATGTTAGGGAACCTAGCTACACAGGAAGAGACAGATCTGATATAAACTATCTTTATTAAATACAGAGAAGAATATAATAGTATATGTCTAATGATTATGATTAATACATAACTGTTACATGTACTTACGATACCAGTGTGGTTGAGATGCTAAATGTCCAAACCCTATAAATGATATAAATTGACGAGCCTGACAAGTTAATGAGTCACTTTCCTCAGCCAGAGAGGTAATTGGTCTATCCTAGAATAGGCTACCTTTATTGGTAGCCTATTCTACTGACCACTCAAGGTGTATCCAACAATGTGGGCTGACTGTAAATGCTAGTTACACTAGAGTCTAAGTGTTTGATTGATAGAACCTACATTATCTGCCTTGACGATTATTCCAGCTAACATGAATTGTTAATGGCTTCTAACTATAATGTTCGAGCACGTATGCCGTATAGTAATGATCCCTATATTCAGGGTTACAGATGTGAATGTAGGAGCAGGTCGTTCGCCACCTCTTGGCATTTTGGACGGGTTAGGAAGGCATTGTGCTGTTTCGGCCCCTCGTCGCCTGTTGAAGTTGACAACACGTGTGTATGAAACATCCGAGAGCTGTTCTCAATTCGTGTGGCTCGAAGTTGCCTACCTTGAGGTTGTCCATGAAAGCAGATATTGAGTTCACCTCATACTTCTTTAGCTCGATAATGTCAGCGGTGACGGACAATTATACATCTGGATTACTTTTGGCACCTTTGCTTTCATGGACTTTGCAATGATGCAGTGGCAGATATTTGAATTGCCTTCGCTTCTATCACCTTTTCACCCCACCTTTTGCGTTAAGTAAGTGATCAAATGACTCACCCTGCACGATTCTGTGTTGCAATCTCCTACTATTTTTCATATTAGGTTGAGACCAATTTGCTTTCTTTTTGTGGACTTTCGGTAACAGGTCTAGGTAGCGGGTGTTTTTGGTTATTTTCGGTGTTATATTTTGGTGTTAGTTTTTGGTGACGAATTTCTCTTCCAACATTCTGTCCAGAACGGTGTTAATCTGGTCCGATGTTTCTGGGTGTCTTGGATTCTCAATTCGTTCGTAATACTTGGGCCTATTAAGCTATCGGTAGGCCTCCTTGATGTAGGCTTCTTAGTCTAGTAGGTATGTGAAGCCTCCTTTATCAGCCGATTAAGTGATGATTTAGTCGCTCTTACGTAATTTGAGTAGCGCATTTTTCTATTCCATTGATAAGTCGTCTGGTTGTTTCTTTGTTAAAAGATAATTGTCTTTAAATGTGTATTCAAGGATTGTTTTTTTTCTGTCGCCAGGTGTAGAGTTCCTATTAGTTCTTTTCTTTCTTCTGTTATTTCTAAACAATATTTGACAATTTTAGCGCAATTTAACGAATCTCCCAGTTTAGACACTTTAAATATTTCAAGACTAAGATTGAAGAGGATACTGGAACAAGCTGAGTGCAATACCAAGCTATTTGTAAGCAATAGGCTATAATGATGTCATCATCTTTCATCAAAATGTTATTGATGATAGCAAAATGTGCCATCTGTTGAAATGACACTTGCTGTCACTGTTGGAAGCTAAGAACATATTTGATAGCATGACTTGATTAAACTGCTTAGTGTCAACATATTCAACTGGTAATGGTCCTCGACAATGTTCAAGAATTCGTTGTGGCTTAACTTCTGATGACCTCATAGAGTCCAAAGTCTGCAAACCTGTATGCTCCTGCTCCAAAAGATGACGTAAAACGTGTTTCAAGTGAAGTTGCGGTTGCTTTATAATAGTCTTCAGCTTATTTGCAAATGGAAATGAGCTGAAATCTTGCAATGTACCAAAACGTTCAGCATCAGCAACAATATTTAATAAGCCATGTATATTGTATGCAAGCTCTGTTCAACAACTCTGCTGTTTGTAGTGTCTTTATTTGGCTACTACACGCTCCTAGCATCGAGGCGAGGAAATACGGACGACTGAGTCAATTCCTCATTTTCTGTAAAGTGAGTAAGGGATTAGGCCTTACCCACTTTCTACCTTACAGACAATTATGGCTAAAAAAACCTTCCCAGGATCCTTATACCACAACGATAAATAAGGACGCTCATAACAGAAAGATACGAAATTTGAAATTACTCCCTAAATTGCATTGGAAGTCCACGCCTCAAACACAACAGTGTATGGCAATAGGCACCATGTTAACCAACTGCAACTGCTTTTTGTATGTGATCAATTTCTGTCTGCATAGACACTCATAGAGGCGTTTGACAGCGGAAATGGTTTCTTCCTCTTTTCTACATAGCATAGCTTCCTGGTTAGATTTTTCACGCTCACGTTTGGCTTCTGTTTTTCCTCCTAGGCTTCCGGGGATTCATGCAAAAGCTTAGAACAAACTTGTACAAACTGTTGGCTCTGTCGTCTTGGTTAAGCTTTTTTTATATATAACGTGTCACTTATCTGAGTACCTAGCCAATCTATAGGTATAAAGAATTACCTTACAGACAATTAGCTAAGTCACGATATCAGCCAGACGAAGTATCTACCAACAGGAAATTATGGGTGAACTTAGCAACTCGCACGAGAGGTATAAAATATAACAAAATAAATTGTTTTATCAACACATAAACGATCACTCTAATAATAATCAAAAGACTTTAGAAACTACATTAAACTTAATCTGCACTGCGTGCTTAGACGTCTTAGCCTGCAAGCTTTCAGAGTTCTTTCACTTATACACGATCACGATGATAATGAGTTAAAGTTCATAATCAATTACTAGCGGAGTTCACCAATGCATCACTAGCGGCAGTCTTCCCAAGATCCCAACCTACTTGACTATACCTTAACAAACCCACGAACAACGAGCGATTCCAATCAGACAGACCCTTTGTCTATAGTGTGCGGTTATTTTATACCGAATCTCGTAGTCAGACAGAGCGGCAGTACGGTCAGACCGAGCAACGGGGTCAGCCGAATATGAGGGACCTGATCCAAGAAAACTGTTCCTCTAGTAAGCCTGACCTGTGAAACAGACTGACAGGTCACCCAGTTCTGACCAACCAGATATAAAAACACCACCGACAATGTATCCAACGAGCCACTAGTTCTGACCTCTGAAGCCGGCCGAATGCCTTTACTAAAAATACAGGCCGTCAGACCAAGAATATCCACACTAGTGCACAAGCAATGACCACCTATAGTGACCCAGATCTAGTCTTAAGCCATGCCTCCTTGGAGTGGTCTGTCTAACTATAACGTAGCATTATATTGACCCTATGATAATCCCCCACGCCCCGAAGAACAAAGCCTCCGGGTTTTGCGAAAACAAAGGAAAGGAACTAGAGGGACCCCCCTCAAATAGAGACTGCATTGGTGAAAAATCCACTAAAATAAAAAGAAATGAAAGATAACCGTTAAAACAACACCTAAGTTGTCATGAGAGTACGACATGACCCTGATTGAAAATGAACACTGAGACTAATCCATACGAAAATCGATCGCAAAGATAAAAACACAAAAATAACGAAGGGGAAAAAGAGTAGGCTAAGAAAGAATATTGGAACTCGCGACAACTGAATCGACAAACGTAGCGAGAAAACAACGCAGGGACGGCACGAAAGTGAACGTAGTGTGTCCGTCGCAACAGCAATAATCCTGCAGAACGCCCAAGTTACGGTTGAGTAGATGATTCGCGTCCCGATTGATCATAGTTCAGCGCCACGTAGCTGCCTCGTTCCGCGTGAGCAAAAAACAGAAAACAACTATAATCATTAGCAAAAGCCGACATAAGCTTAAAACAATCAACATAAGAAATGGAGTAACTGGAAGCAAGAAAGAGACGGCGTCCCGAAATTCTGTGAGTAATGTTGACATCCCCCCAAGTAAAAATACCATGACGGAACCCACCCGAAACAGAAATCTGGGAGCTATTAGTAGACCCTGACACGACGTAATCTGGAGGACAACCAGAAACAGTCTGGAGGTTAAAAAAAAAACAGCGACATTAGACTGAATTTCCAAACACACTTGAAAAGCAGGACAGGACTCAAAACGATTCTGACGGAGATGACAGACTGTCCTGTATGCGTGAGAATTCCAACCCGGTGGATGAGTGAAGGCGTGATGATTCGGCCAGCGACTTGAACAACCGGATGTGGTGGTCGACGATACAGATGATGTAGCTACCTGCGACTTCTGCGGTACGTCTGCAAGAGCGATACCGAGCGGCAGGAGTTGAACTGCACATCCAGACCACAGATTGCCAACGCGGAAATCTCGCTTAAGCACTCGCGATGCAGGATTTGGACCACCGACAGAAGTGCTCCCGATGCCGTATACTGAACAGCTGCAAACGTCTACGTTCAATAGCGGAGTTCACCAATGCATCACTAGCGGCAGTCTTCCCAAGATCCCAACCTACTTGACTATACCTTAACAAACCCACGAACAACGAGCGATTCCAATCAGACAGACCCTTTGTCTATAGTGTGCGGTTATTTTATACCGAATCTCGTAGTTAGACAGAGCGGCAGTACGGTCAGACCTAGCAACGGGGTCAGCCGAATCTGAGGGACCTGATCCAAGAATACTGTTCCTCTAGTAAGCCTGACCTGTGAAACAGACTGACAGGTCACCCAGTTCTGACCAACCAGATATAAAAACACCACCGTCAATGTATCCAACGAGCCGCTAGTTCTGACCTCTGAAGCCGGCCGAATGCCTTTACTAAAAATACAGGCCGTCAGACCAATAATATCCACACTAGTGCACTAGCAATGACCACCTATAGTGACCCAGATCTAGTCTTAAGCAATGGCTCCCTGGAGTGGTCTGTCTAACTATAACGTAGCATTATATTGACCCTATACTTCTATGAATGCGGTGATGACAATTTATGACATTCCTACACCCAGTCTGAGAAAAAAAAACATTCAGTTAGTTATTGTTGTTGATGAAATAATCCTCTCCAAAGTTCGTCTTGTACAAAATGAGACTTAACACGATGCCTAAGCCTAACTCGCAAGAACGAGTCTAGAACAATATACACACACACATATATATATATATATATATATATATATCGCTTAAACATCCCGAGACGAAAAGTAGGCCTACAACTCGTGGCTGTCTGTTTGGGGCACAACACAAGCAATGAGACGTGACAATTAATAGATGTGTAAGAACGCTGAGGGTTCTGCTTAAACTATCTCTACTATTATATTAGAAGATTAGAGTTCGATTATGTTAGGGGAACCTAGCTACTCATGAAGAGACAGTTCGGATACAGACTATCTTTATTAAATACAGAGTAGATATACTAATAATAATATATATGATGATTATGACTAGTACATAACTGCTACATATACTTACTAATACGAGTATGGGGGGAGATGATAATGTTCAAGCCCTAAGATGATGCCAGTTGACGAGCCTGACAAGATAGTTAGAGTTCTTCCGAAGTCAGACTGCAAAGTTCCTAACAGTGTTACAGCTTATGAGTCACTTTCCTCAGCCAAAGAGTAAACTGGCCTATTCTAGAACAGACTACTTTGATTGGTCAGCTACTGACCACCCAAGATGTACCTAGAATGTTGGCTAACTGTAAATGCTAGTTACACTAGAGCCTAGATGAGTGATTGATAGAACCTATACTGTCTGTATTAACGAATGTTCAGCTAATCTGAATGTATAATAATGATCTCTATATATCTTGTTCAAGCCTATCTATTGTAACGAAATGTTCAGAATAATCACGGTTACAGATGGATGAAAATTTGTAACCAACTGAATAGGCGAACCTTATATCATGTGAGAGGACGACACTATGGTTTCTGCATAACTAGATGTTAATGTTTCTTAGAAGTAGTTCTGACTTCATTTATTTTCCTCTTTTGAACTGATGGCCTATAGGTTGATCCTATTGCAGATACACACTGCACTGATACATACTGATTCTTATTGATGCCAATCAGGATAAGATCCATTAACGCTAGTTTATTTCGTTGTAGTTAAATTCATCATCTCTCCATTTTCCTGCCACCTTTACTGAAAATTCACCATTTCCAGTTCATATCCGCCGTCTGTGCAATGAGATAGTATTTCCAGTGCCTTAAACAATTTCAGCCTATCTTCGCCATGAATGAGCAATTGTCGATCTCTTACAAAAACTGGTGCATTCTCTTTCATCCATTCTAGACAAGCAAGTCTTGCATTTGTGTGCTTCTTATCACCTGGAATTTTTCTCCTATGGTTGTCGTTCTTATGTGGGTCCATCCTTCACAGTTGTTCACGGTTGTTCGTTTTGCTACAGAGGTGACTGTCTGGAGCTGTCACGAGAGAGATAATCTGCTTCAGCATTATGTGTGCCGGGTTTGTGTCACACGGTGAAATTATAATTTTGAAGTAGTTGGCCCAACCTGTTATATGACCGGAATTCGCCTTCATTTCATTCAACAACTTGAGGCTGAAATGATATGTATACACTGTGAAGGTGTTGATGATGAGATACTGGTGGAAACGTTTCACTCCTGTGACAAGTGCGAGTCCTTCCAAATTCTTGATCATGTAGTTTCTATCTAAGCCACGAAGATTTCTCTGACCGTACTCGATTGGGTGGGAAATGCCGGCGACGTCCGTCTGACTAAGGTCAAAAGGTCTGTTCATATCCGGGAAAGCAAGTACTGGAGCGATATGTTTTGGAGTACAAAGTATCACTGGAGTGACACAGACCTTAAACAAGGAAAAGGGGCAGTGCAACACCGATGCAGTGTGAAGGTGAGGCGGTGGAACAGGAAGGGCTGGCTGGAATAGTTGTATGAAAGGTTGTAGGCGTATTTGTATATGTGTAACAAAGTAGGGAGTATATTCACACTGAAAACACAATCCCTGGGCACGCACGGGACGATGACACTAGTGAACACTCCTGAGCAGTGATGGCTATCTAATTTGGCTTATGTGGGCTGTAGTTGGTTTGAACACTTCAAGGGAATCTGTGGCGAGAATGCACGGAGTGTGGCTGTATATAAATGGTTCAATTCAGACCCTTGAACTTAGGACCACCCAGAAAGAAGCAGTGTCAAATTAGTTATGCAGACTATTTGTAGTCAAATTGGCGAAAGTACACATATTGTTCAACGAATCACAAAAGAGCAACCTCTAGGAAGGGCAGCGCACCAGATGTATACCATGATTATGATTCTATGATTATGATGACCACATAGAACTGTACTGTTACAATTAAAATAAAATAGATGAAATCATTGAGGTGAAAAATTTATACTGATGATGGTTCATTTACTGCGATGATCACTAAACATGGGACTATGTAAAGTAAGAGAAAAAAGATAGAGAACTAAAGATAAAAGATCATTGCCATAACGGTTCGTCAGAGAGTAATGGAATTGAAACGGTGATTACAACCGGAAGAGGGAGGCCGTCTGTAGGATGTAGACGTTGGGAAAAAAGTTCGTCTATCAGGGATATTAGGCACGGGCAATGACCGCCGTGTGGATGGACAATGGAATAATGATTTTGCCACCACTGTTGGACATGCAGCTCGTCATCGAGCGATAGAAAGATGGTAGGGTCTGACCCTGTTGTAGTGCTTAGAACAAGATCCGATAGGTCTGAACCCGGTGAGGACATGAGGGAATGGAAAAAAAGGTGATGGTAACAATATACGTTACAAATACTCACGAAGTGACTATGGTACGAGATGCTAGATGTCCGAATACTATAATTCTGAATTGAAGATGAACGTATGTTATTAATAAATTATATTTACTATAATAGACAGGTCTGACATACTAAGATACCTAATAATTTCGGAAGTCAGACTCCTTGTTCCTAACAAAGTTGTAGCTTATAAGTCACTTTCCTCAGCCAAATAGGAAATTGGCCTATCCTTGAGCAGACTACTTTGATTGGTCAGCTACTGACCACTCAAGGTGTACCTAGCAATGTTGGCTGACTGTAAGTACTAGTTACACTAGAACCTAAGTGTTTGATTGATAGTACCTACACTATCTACCTTGACGATTGTTCCACCTAACATGATTAACTAATGGATTCTAACTATAATGTTCGAGCACGTATGCAGTAAAGTAATGATCGTAATATTCAGGGTTACAGTATGATATCGTCGGTTGAATAAACTCTGCTTGGTCACACTCAAATCAATGAGTGAAACTCACAATACAGTCGCTGTTGTCCAGTACAAGTAAAATAATTGATGAAATGCAAGGCTAATGCAATTATAATGAACATAAACACAGCAACCTGCTGGCGTCTTTAAAACGACAGCAATGCAGGCCAGAGAGAGAGCGCTCAGCACCTTCCGCATCAAGGCTCACTCGCTCCTTGTGGCATCTCCTTAATGCCTTGCAGGACTACCGCCATTAATAACAATCATATCAGCTTCTTTCAATATGTGATTTGTATATCTAGTGCACATGTCTGGGATGTCGGTCGACCATAATTCTCTGATTCCCTGAATCAATTCCTCCTTCGCTGGTTTGTCTCGCCGTCGAATATGGTACTTCAGTGAAGCCCATATTCGATTTATTCGGTTTAGCTCTTGCGACTCCGTTGGCGTAGGCAAGTGGTTGATATTATTCGCATTCACTGGTACGCCTACTCTTGTGTTTAGAATAACTAACCTGTGGCCCTGAGGATAAGCTCTACTCACCAACGACAACAAATAGTCTATTTGATGATGGTTTGACTACCAGAGCTATCCATCATGCCAGTGAATATTTCCATATCCGTAGTACCTCTTTTTGATATCCCTGTCAACACACGTGTACTGAGAGTGGGTGCTTGGGCATTGGTTTAGGCAATGCAGGCTCGCCGAGTCATCGAAATTTGTTTTGCCAACAGCCTCTCGCATCGCACTGTGCTCTCACCTTTTAATATGCAGTCGTTGAACTCTTCTTTCTGCACTAATATGCTAGTGTAAAAGATGAGTAGCTTTTCTTTATCTTCTGATCGAATCATTTGACAGTACCGCATATTCGTTTGGACCCAAACAATTTTTCGTCACTCAGTATTGAGCAATCATTGAATCTCAGATGATTTTCTAAATGCGTTTTATTATTTTCACTTTGAGTAGGCACAAATTAAAAAACAATGGCAGCAATTGTAATCATTAGTTCACAAACCATAAATCATAAAAGATCGTCTAACCCTGAGCTAATCTGATTAATGATAAGTGTCTGGCCAATATCCATCATGAGGTCTGGCATGATCCTGATACTTAAACACGACCCCTTAATTGTGTCGTGGAACAAGAGATGATGGAGCGTTGCGTTGTCCATGGAAGTTCATCGCCAAGGACAGACAGACGATGAGGAGGAAGATGAAAGAGATAACCATGCTAGAACACATAAGAGAAAACTAGTGCTATTTGAATGATAATTGACCAATAACCATAACCATCAGTTTTATTGCTCCAAGATACAAGATACATCAATTGACAATATGCATGTTTAACATTTCGGTGGAGACAAGAGGAGACCCAAAAGGGACCGTGGTCCCGCTAGGTAGGGCCACCTATATATATATACAAGCTAACTATAATAACAGAGTTAAACAGAAGCAAACATGATAAACACATTTAAACATAATAAGTAATGTAGGAATCCAATTAAACGTGCTGCTCAGTAATCCATGTTCTTAGGCGATGCCTGAAAGACTAAGTTTGGGATATTGCGAAGGCGCAGAGTTATTTTATTCCATTCTTCTGGTCCGGCACATCTAACTGAAAATTTACGGGAGTTAGTACGAGCAAATTCACTTCTGTATGAGGTTAGATTTCTCGTGTTGTAGGAGTGGATGTCTGAGGTTATTTTGTAAAGATTAGTAAGCGAGCTAAGTAATGTATTGTAAGTGTAGCTATGCATAAAGTCACTGATCTGGAGTCGCTTAATTTGTGTAAGTTTTAGAATGCCAAACTTATCAAATAATTGCCTTGTATGAAAATTATAGGGTGATCCAGCTATTATTCTAAGTATCTTCTTTTGTAGGATTTGTATTCTTAGTAGTCGAGAGTTATAATTTGAGGCCCAAATCATATTACAATACGAGATGTAGGGATATATCATGAAATAGTATAATATAAGCATAATATTTGTATGCTGTAGATAAGATATTCGTTTCAATATCCCTACGTTTTTTGCAATTTTTATTGCAATTTGTTCAATGTGTTCGTTCCAAGTAATGTGTTGATCTACATATGCTCCAAGGAATTTCACGGATTTTCCTTGTGAAATGTCAATATTACCGATTTGAACCTTTCCCTTCTGTGATGGTATTGATTTCCTATGAGAGCAGAAAACAATATATGTTGTTTTTGTCAGATTGAGGGATAATTTATTTGCCTTGAACCTATCCGATACTAGTGCAAGTTCCTGATTAAGTATTCTGAATAGTTCGTCATAGGATTTATGAGATAAAAAACATTTGAGTCGTCCGCAAAAAGAACAAAGTGAAGAACAGAGGATATGTTAGGAAGGTCGTTGATGTATATCAGGAATAACAGAGGACTTAGTATGGAGCCTTGTGGTACCCCATATTTTATTAATTTAAATATAGATTTTATGCCATTGCATTTAACTTGTTGCTGCCGATGAGTAAGCTAATCCTTAAACCATGAAAGAGGGATACCTCGGATTCCATAATTTACCAATTTTGTTATTAGTATACTGTGATCTACGGTGTCAAATGCTTTGGCTAAATCTAAAAAATTGCTATAGAGTATTCATTATTATCAATGGCTTGAGTTATCTTATCCTCTATGTTTATGAGAGACATGGATGTTGTATGGCCTGGTCTAAATCCATGTTGCAGAGGGTGGAGGATATTTATATTGGAAATGTAGCTATATAGTCTGTGGTCCATAACTTTTTCAAGTAATTTAGAGAAGTAGAGCAATATGGATATAGGTCTATAATTTGTAAAATCATATCTATTTCCCTGCTTCAATATTGGTGTAACCGTAGATCTTTTCATTTCACTAGGTACTACTCCTGCTCATAATGAACAGTTAATTATATCTGTAAGAACGCTGAGGGTTCTTTCTTAAAACTAGATCTACTATTATATTAGATACTTAATAAGTTAGATTATGTTAGGAGAAACTAGCTACACTTGAAGAGACAGTTCAGATACAAACTATCTTTATTAAACAAGGAATAGATAAAGTATAACATAAATATGGTTGTCTAAATATAGAACGATACAAATGTGAGGTCCGGTTGTCCGTGGTGTGCGGCAGGAACTCGAGAGGGTGATTGGAAGTAGCGTAACTAGTTGTAGATTGATGTATGAGACCGTTCGTCTGGTGGTGATAAGTTGTGAAACTTCTGATGAACGTTGAACGAACTTTGCGAGGCGGTGAAATCACGCGACGGATTAATAATACGAAAACGCCTGTTGTGAAGTGATGACTGAGGAGAGAAAAACTGATAAAGACTATTCAATTAGCGGTGAAAACGATGAACGGTGCTATATGAGTGCTAAATAAAAAGAAATGGTGATCGCGATGGATATGGGGGAGTGATTACGATGACCACATAGAACTGTGCTGGTACAATTAAGCTAAGATTAGATAGGTGAAGTGTTTACACAGATGGCATTAAAGATGATAATATGTGAAGTAGAAGAAAACAGTTGTAGAACTAAAGATAAAGGATCATTGCCATAAGGGTTCGTCGGGGGTAAGGGAATTGAAACGTTGGTTACGTCCGGAAGGGGTAGGTAGTCGGTAGGATATAGACGTTGGTCGAGAAGGTCGTCTATCAGGGATAATAGGCACCCGCAATAACCGCCGTTGGGATGGACTGTGGAATAATGATCTTGCCACCACTGCTGAACATACAACTCGTCATCGAGTGATAGAAAGACTGTAGGGTCTGAACCTGCTGTAGTGCCTAGAACAAGATCCGGTAGACCGGGATCCGACGATGACATGAGGGAATGAAAAGAAAAAAATTGTGAGGTTAAGTGAGTAATACCGTGAAAAAGGTACGATTCGTTGTGGTTCTCCACCATGTAAGAACGCTGAGGGTTCTTTCTTAAAACTAGATCTACTATTATATTAGATACTTAATAAGTTAGATTATGTTAGGAGAAACTAGCTACAAACTATCTTTATTAAACAAGGAATAGATAAAGTATAACATAAATATGGTTGTCTAAATATAGAACGATACAAATATTCACAAAGTGATTATGATGTGAGATGCTAGAGGTTGAACATGAAGCTAAGTTATTAATAAATTATATATATTATAACAGACAGATCTGACATACTAAGATACCTGATGATTTCGGAAGTCAGACTGCAAAGTTCCTAACAGTGCTGTAGCTTATAAGTCACTTTCCTCAGCCAAAGAGGAAACTGGCCTATCCTAGAACAGACTACTTTGATTGGTTAACTACTGACCACTCAAGGTATCCCTAGAATGTGAGCAGACTGTGAATGCTAGAGCCTACGTGAGTGACTGACATGACCTGTCTGAATTAGTAAATGTTCAGCTAAACCTAATGTATAATAATGATCTCTATATATATGGTTCAAGCCTATCTATTGTAATGTAATGTTCAGAATAATCATGGTTACAGTCGGTCGGCCTTTGAAAACCGAACCTCCTGGTTCGACACAAGGTACAATTACAAAACTAAGACTAAAGAACTATAGTCGTCTTGAATTCGTCTTTCTCTCATTGTTCCACGTATCTTGTACAGAGTTAAACAGAAGATCGTGTGAGAGTGATAGCGATGAGTTGGCTGTATATGATAGTCACAGCCGCCACGTGGAAGATGTGGATACGTTTCCCGTGACTCATCCGTAGGCGAATTCAAGTCGAAGGATAACACGACACGAGTATAACATGAAATGAAAACACAATCAGAAATGTTAAAAACACGCAGTGTAATAAGAACGCGGAAAATAGTAATATGTAATGCAATGTAGAAACAAGATGATACAGAAGTTAAGCCATGAGGTAAACCTAAATGCTTATGATGGATGACTAGTAATGCGATACAAAGTTAAGCTTCGAGTTCTCGAATTAAAACATGTGAGGCGTGGCACATTAATTTTTGTCACGATCTGCAAGCTGAAATTATTCTCGCATGTTCGACGAAATTGATAGAAATAGATCTTCTAATAATTATCATTATGCATAGTTTTGCTATATATCGATAATTTTAGATAATGCATGATTAAATGAGTCAACAATGAAAACGTTAAAAAGTAAATATGCGTATCAATAAGGCACACGAAAAACTAAGTCTATTCAGACAATTCTGAAGTTATATAAATAAATAAGTTCACACTTGATGGGGGTCGGCAGCTGAAAACCGGGTCCGTAAAAATAAACAAATAGAAGAACAAAAGCAAAAACATGATATAAGCAGAAATGTCCGGAAAATAGCGCGTATAAATATGTAAGCGTAAACCAAACAACTTATGCCAGAGGAAATGAGTGAATGTATGTGACGTGTTGAGACGACATAATTATGCAATATAGGAGTAATATATTCAAGGAAACAGGCAAGTAAAGAGTGTTTGAATGTGAAGCTGTGCACAAGAATTTGTGTTTGTATGCGTGTAGGGATGAAGAATAAATGTAGACTTATCTGACGTTGTAAGTGATAAGCTGAACGCCCAGGTATCGGATATGGTGATGAGACGTCCGTCTGTGAGGTCCGGTTGTCCGTGGTGTGCGGCAGGAACTCGAGAGGGTGATTGGAAGTAGCGTAACTAGTTATAGATTGATGTATGAGACCGTTCGTCTGGTGGTGATAAGTTGTGAAACTTCTGATGAACGTTGAACGAACTTTGCGAGGCGGTGAAATCACGCGACGGATTAATAATACGAAAACGCCTGTTGTGAAGTGATGACTGAGGAGAGAAAAACTGATAAAGACTATTCAATTAGCGGTGAAAACGATGAACGGTGCTATATGAGTGCTAAATAAAAAGAAATGGTGATCGCGATGGATATGGGGGAGTGATTACGATGACCACATAGAACTGTGCTGGTACAATTAAGCTAAGATTAGATAGGTGAAGTGTTTACACAGATGGCATTAAAGATGATAATATGTGAAGTAGAAGAAAACAGTTGTAGAACTAAAGATAAAGGATCATTGCCATAAGGGTTCGTCGGGGGTAAGGGAATTGAAACGTTGGTTACGTCCGGAAGGGGTAGGTAGTCGGTAGGATATAGACGTTGGTCGAGAAGGTCGTCTATCAGGGATAATAGGCACCCGCAATAACCGCCGTTGGGATGGACTGTGGAATAATGATCTTGCCACCACTGCTGAACATACAACTCGTCATCGAGTGATAGAAAGACTGTAGGGTCTGAACCTGCTGTAGTGCCTAGAACAAGATCCGGTAGACCGGGATCCGACGATGACATGAGGGAATGAAAAGAAAAAAATTGTGAGGTTAAGTGAGTAATACCGTGAAAAAGGTACGATTCGTTGTGGTTCTCCACCATGTAAGAACGCTGAGGGTTCTTTCTTAAAACTAGATCTACTATTATATTAGATACTTAATAAGTTAGATTATGTTAGGAGAAACTAGCTACAAACTATCTTTATTAAACAAGGAATAGATAAAGTATAACATAAATATGGTTGTCTAAATATAGAACGATACAAATATTCACAAAGTGATTATGATGTGAGATGCTAGAGGTTGAACATGAAGCTAAGTTATTAATAAATTATATATATTATAACAGACAGATCTGACATACTAAGATACCTGATGATTTCGGAAGTCAGACTGCAAAGTTCCTAACAGTGCTGCAGCTTACAAGTGACTTCCCTCAGCCAAAGAGGAAATTGGCCTATCTTAGAAAAGACTACTTTAATTGGTTAGCTACTGACCGACCACTCAAGGTATCCCTAGAATGTGGGCAGACTGTAAATGCTAGAGCCTACGCGAGTGACTGACAGAACCTATACTGTCTGTATAAGCGAATGCTCAGCTAAACTTAATGTATAATAATGATCACTATATATATATTGTTCAAGCCTAACTATTGTAATGTAATGTTCAGAATAATCACGGTTACATAACCAAAGATGACGATAAATTGCGATTAATTCCAACTTTCCGCCTCCTGCTGGGAATTCGGAACAAGAGAGGTTGCTTCGATGAGACTGAGAAGGGGTTCAGGCACATCGTCCTCAGTCCGCCACACAATAAGTTGGTCAGCATAACCATCGATACATCCACGTGGCCTCCGTTCACATGTTTTATCCAATAATGTTTGGTAGTACCATTTTGCCATATCTTGGACTTCCGCGAGAGTGAGGCATATCGTCGGGTCTGTGCCCGTGACATCACTCAACTCCACGTGAGAGGAAACGGATGGAGTCGTGATTTCCGGGATGAACGAGTAAGATCAAGCGCTAGAATTGCATGCCTATCCATTAGAAACCATATGTCGCTGTAGGATCTGCAACTAAAATGTATACAGGCTATGGAGCCTTAAATGACGGTTCCAACATTTGAAAGCCCATCATACTTTCTTCTTTTGAGCAGAGGACCATGAGCCTTGCCACCACGAATTCTACACTGTGCATTTTTTCACAAATGCCTTCTTTTCTTCCCTTTTAGTAGCTTGTTGCAATTAAAGCAACACACCTGCTGATCATATCGGATCTGATTGGCGTGTCCCTTTCGACGTCGGCCTACGGAGACGATTTCACATGGTTTTGAGTCAAGGTCGATTAGGTATTTAAGAACGCTGATGGTTCTGTAAGAACGCTGAGGGTTCTACTTAGACTAGCTCTACTATTATATCAGATGTTGATGAGTAGATTATGCTAGGGGAAATGAGTGAATGTATGTGACGTGTTGAGGCGACATAATTATGCAATATAGGAGTAATATAGTCAATGAAACTGGTAAGCAAAGAGTGTTTGAATGTGAAGCTGTGCACAAGAAAGTGTGTTTGTATGCGTGTAGGGATGAAGAATAAACTTAGACTTACCTGACGTTGTAAGTGATAAGCTGAACGCCCAGGTATCGGATATGGTGATGAGACGTCCGTCTGTGAGGTCCGGTTGTCCGTGGTGTGCGGCAGGACTTGAGAGTGTGATTAGAAATAACGGTAACTGGTTGTAGAGTGAGGGAGGAGACCGCTCGGCTGTCGTTGATGAGCCGTGAACTTCTAGCAAGCGTTGAACGACCCTTGCGAGGCGGTGGAATCACGCGGCGGATTGATAATACGAAAACGCCTGTGGTGAGGTGATGACTAAGGAGAGATGTTATGAATGATGTACTTAATTAATCAACGCGAAGACGGTGATCATTGTTAACTAACTGCAGATGGAGTACATGAGATATGGTGATTAGGAAAACGAATATAGAACTGTACGATCTAAGACAAAAGATAATAGATAAGATGATGAAACTGAGGGGAAAAAATTGGTAGCTCTACCTATAATTGCTCATTCGAGGGGTTGGGCTGTGAAACCTCTAGTAGGTCGGGCAATGGCAAACGGTCCTGTGGTGTTTCGCGTTGGTAGACAATTATATAACCATCGCCAATAGGGAAAAACGAATCTGTATCAACATTCTGAAGAAGATCAGAAAGGTCTGACGGTGGTGAAGACATGAAAAAAAACAGGTCTAGTGAATGGAAAATTAAATAAAGTTTGAGGTACTAATACCCCGGTTCTCCACCATGTAAGAACGCTGAGGGTTCTACTTAGACTAGCTCTACTATTATATCAGATGTTGATTAGTAGATTATGCTAGAGGAAACTAGCTACACATGAAGAGACAGCTAGAATACAACTTATCTTTATTAAATACAGAGAAGAAGAGGTAATAATAATAATATATATATAATGATTGTGACTAATACATAACTGTTACATGTACTTACTAATGCGAGTATGGGTGAGATGATAATGTCCAAACCCTAAGATGATACGAGTTGACGAGCCTGACAAGATAGCTAGAGTTCTTCGGAAGTCAGACTGCTCAGTTCCTAACAGTGCTCTAGCATATAAGTGAGTTTCCTCAGCCAAAGAGGAAACTGGCCTATCCTAGAACATACTACTTTGATTGGCGAACTACTGACCACTCAAGGTATCCCTAGAATGTGGGTTGACTGTAGCTGCTAGAGCCTACACGAGTGACTGACTGAACCTATACTGACAGAATTAGTGAATGTTCAGCTACACCTAATGTATAATAATGATCTATATATATAATTTGTTCGAGGCTATCTATTGTAAAGTAAAGTTCATAATAATCACGGTTACAGTTCTACTAAAACTATCTCTACTATTATATTAGATGATTAGTAAGTCTAATTACATTAGGGGAACCTAGCTACACACGAAGAGGCAGTTCGGATACAACTATCTTTATTAGATACAGAGTAGATGTAATAATAATATATATGATGATTATGACTAATACATAACAGTTACATATATAAGGCCCCTCTTTTGGAGTCAATGTGTGATTAGCCTTTGACTACCCGTTTGTATTCTTGAGGAGTTATGCCTATCGCATGGACCTACGCTTTCTTTGGGATGATCTATACTTCGGCTACCCAGTTGGTAACTCTAATCGATACCTAAGCTGTAGACGCCAGATATTCTGTCGATGAAGATAGTCGAGGAAACTAGCCGTACGTTACCTTACGTGCTACTCGCTAACGCTACGACTGTCCGACTGTAGGTGTAATGGGACGCCTCCATGCGAGATAGAACAGACTCCAGATTAGTAAGTGTATTACAGACAACTATAAAGCGCAACTTACAGAACGCGAGTGATTATCAACTAACTTATATACGTCAGAAATGTTTCAATTCTCGACAGATCACAGTATGGATAAGGATAATGATCGAACATATAGAAAATGTAGCAGAGTACCTGAAGATATATGTCGCCAAAGAATATCCCCAGATCACGGGAAACTGTAGTACCTGAGATCGACTTCACTAGCTCTAAGTATTTCTTCTCTTCTCCTCTTTGACCGTCTACCACCCGCGTTTTTAATCCGTTCAACTCTTCTCCCTTCTCTTCTCTCTCCCTTCACTCTCGGCGAGTCTCTCCAGGCTACGACTGGGATAGGGGTGTAAGTATTCACTCCATGGAAGGCCTGCATAGAGCAGCACCTAGAAGGACCTAATGAATATTAATGCCTAAAACGTGGAACTAATAATATATATATATATATATATATATATATATATATATATAGAGAGAGAGAGAGAGAGAGATTATAGGGTTATATACCCCCAACTGTGAAAGAAAGCGGTCGCCTGATCGCTTTAGGAGGGATGACAGACAAGTAAAGGAAAAAACGAAAGAAAGGACCGAATAAACTAATGACAAAATGCAGACAAAGAAAACCTCTACAACGTTAACTACGAATATGCGAAAAGTAACATGTGAAGTATATATAACTAACGAACATAAGAGATAATGATCGAACGTAAACGAATGCAAAAAAAACGCAGAGACAGAGGGAAAGAGGCAGAAGGGCACTCTAATGTCTTCAGCGATCGACGAATGTACAAGTGTCAGAGAGCCTCTCACGAAGATGAACGCGAGGGGACGAGGGTAGTCGTATGTAGGCGACACGACGACGAGTATCATAGAAAATCCCGCCCTTGTCCAGCGAGACAGGATCGAGGCAAGTCGAATACGAGCACCATGTCAGAGCGTAGACAACGAGGCGCACGTCCTGCGGACGACAAAACGATCCGGCAGGACGCAGTACGACCAAAATTGTAGAACACGGGTGAATGATGCGTGTCCTGAGGAACGGACAGAAGCGTCCCTGTTTCCACGTTGTCTTCGCTCGTCGCAAAATCCCAAATACATGATAAGGATATAAGACAAACGCATATATGAAGCGTAAAATGAAAATCAGAGCAAAACAAAAAGGAATAATATGTACGGTAATGTAACTACGAAATAACGCCAACAAGGCAAGCATATACTGAATAAAGGGAGGATAAAATCTAGGAGGCTCTGAAGCAGGACATCTAAATTTGCGTGAACGTAAGATAAACTGAAGCAAACGAAACTATGTGGTTAGAAGCCACAACTAATAGAGTAAACTAGCTAGACCCGTGATCAGACAGAAACCTATTGTGAAACATAGAATTGTCGTCTTGGTTAATCTTTTTGACATATATCGTGTCACATATCTGAGTACCTAGCCAATCTATAGGTATAAGGAATTACCCTACAGACAATTAGCTAAGCCACGATATCAGCCAGACGAAGTATCTACTAACAGGAAATTATGGGTGAACTTAGCAACTCGCACGAGAGGTATAAAATATAACAAAATAAATTGTTTTATCAACACATAAACGATTACTCTAATAATAATCAAAAGACTTTAGAAACTACATTAAACTTAATCTGCACTTAGACGTCTTAGCCTACAAGCTTTCAGAGTTCTTTCACTTGTACACGATCACGCTGATAATGAGTTCACATATATAAAGTTCATAATCAATTACTACTCAGTTTGAGATTTCAGAATAGTAACAATAAATATATGAATAATTTTATCTAGATAATGACACAGTTACCGTCTACGTTCAATAGCGGAGTTCACCAATGCATCACTAGCGGCAGTCTTCCCAAAATCCCAACCTACTTGACTATACCTTAACAAACCCACGAACAACGAGCGATTCCAATCAGACATACCCTTTGTCTATAGTGTGCGGTTATTTTATACCGAATCTCGTAGTTAGACAGAGCGGCAGTACGGTCAGACCGAGCAACGGGGTCAGCCGAATCTGAGGGACCTGATCCAAGAATACTGTTCCTCTAGTAAGCCTGACCAGTGAAACAGACTGACAGGTCACCCAGTTCTGACCAACCAGATATAAAAATACCACCGACACTGTATCCAACGAGCCACTAGTTCTGACCTCTGAAGCCTATACTACAAATACAGGCCGTCAGACCAAGTAATATCCACACTAGTGCACAAGCAATGACCACCTATAGTGACCCAGATCTAGTCTTAAGCAATGCCTCCCTGGAGTGGTCTGTCTAACTATAACGTAGCATTATATTGACCCTATGATAGAATGCCTGGCCGCCGTGTTCAATTGAAAAGGACGACTAAACGAAATGATGGCACCGAATGATGAAGCTGATACACACAACAGACAATATTTAAACTGAGAAATGAAACATACCTATAGCCGGTGTATATTATATAGTCGCATGGAAAGGAACATACCAGAACACTGAGCGGAATAGAAACATAAAAGTAACGAAATATCGAAGCAACAAGTTAAGCATAGGAATACAAACCAGATAATAGCAATTAGATTAAACCTCTAGACATGATATGTTGTGAAGATGTAAACGCTATGATCTAGGCATGTATTCCTCATGACACTCAGTGATTGAATTGTAAAATTTGAACTGGGGGGGTTGAAAAATTCTTACATGTCCGCCATTTATCCGGGTTTCCTGACCTAAAATTTTTACGAGCCTGAAACCGGTATACGGGCTATATTGTAGAGGGTCAACGTAGTTGTGTGTGCAAATACGCTAAAGCAAGCTGTGTTTTGTTTAATCGTCTATTTAATGATTATTTTATAGCAACTCCAGCCGCTGAGGCCATAGGCCTATATAAACATCATACCAAGGGATCTATAACAGGTCCTGACATCATGTATTGGCAATGCTACAAACAACATGCATATTTAAACTGTCCAAATGATTATCATAGTTGAGACTCAGTTTAATTTAGATACCAAAGTATACAAGAATCATCCGAGCTTGCGATTTTTACATTGATTTATCCACAGTCAGAAGATTACAAAAGCCATAACAGACAAATTAACTAACATTGAAGTGATGTAAATCAAAACATAAGAAAAATGCAATAGTTTTTATTAATCATGCAAACAATTTCGAACTATGACTAGCTATTTCTGCAGTCCTAGGCAAGCCTGTAGCTTTGTCAAGGGCTCCATGCTTGCCTTACTTCAACCAACTTATAACATACTTCTCGGCATTCCAGTGCGCCAGAGGCGGACCATTAATACCAATCATTAGGAAGTCATTGACAGATGTAACGATCAGCCTGTTTCTTCCACTGGTATGATAGAGATTCATTTGACTGAATCCTCTCTCACAATCAGCTGAAGAAACGGGCAATACCTTTAACAGTGACATCAAACTTTTTTAATTTGTTGCCTAACATTCCACCATCACTGTTCTTGAACATAGCATATTCCAACACAATATCAGCTGCCTCTGTTTCACTAACAGCAAATTGCTTGCATAGTTTTGCAACCTGTTTTTCACCAAAAAGTGCCCTAGTTAAAGGATTTTTGGGCCACGATGATTCATTCAAGCAACTAGCAGCCTGTAACAAATCAGAAGAGGGAAAACGTTGTTCCAAATTGTCACATAAGGACTGCAAAAACTGGCCTCTTAATGTATTAAAATTTTGAGCATCTCCATCTTTTCTCTCAATTTTCACTCCCTTATAATGTCCATCTTTTTCAAAATTCTTCCAAAATGTACCCAATGTTGATTGCACATTGTTCTGTTGCTCATCCTTCTTACCATTCTCATTGTCAACAGTGGTATCTACACTGCATGTGGTATTGCTGCAATCTGAAACAAATTTTGTATGGTCAATTATCACTATGTCAGCATGCCATTCAACCAAAACAGTTTTCAACCCTTGCAATTTGTTTATTGTGTCCTTGATGTGACTAGCGGCATTCAAAATATTGGCCTCATGACTTTGTAGATAGAGAGACAATTGCTTGAGACACCGCAATGCATCTTTCAGCATGCATGTCTCACTCACAAACAGCCATGAGTGCATTTTTGTTGCAAGTCCTTTAAACTTGCTAGTTTCTTTATGTGCACGTCCACTCGCTGCTGAGGAACATCTTGTGAAATGAGCAACTAGTGCACCATAATCACGCAAGATAGCCTTCACAGCAACAAAGGAGGAAAAAACCCACCGTACATCAAATACCTTCTGCACTTTTAGCAACTCGATTGACAATGCCTCCGCTTCCAATTGCAATTCTCGCTGGTTTTTTGGTGACATGCTATAAACTTTGTACAGTTCATCAACAAAGAATTTATAATGTGAAACTGCATTAATGTCATCAACTGAGTTCTTTACTGCCAGCTCCAATCTGTGTGCCATGCAGTGAAATGTTTGCAGAAGAGGAAACTTTGCCTTTAATAATGTTGCAACACCCTTATACTGCCCAATCATACAACTGGCCCCATCACTACAAAACCCCACAAACTGACCGCGCAATACATCGTCATGTAATCCAACTTCATGCAAAAAATCAACCAATGTCTTTTCAATCGCTTCTGCAGTAGTCTTTTTCAACTCTAACAGACAAAAAAAATATGTACAAATCTCCCCATCAAAAGGAGTACATAAATAAACAATCAAAGATTGAGCATTTGCAACAGATGTGCTCTCATCAACAAGAATTGAAAATTTACTTTTTGAACTTACAATGTGATGGACAAGTTCAGAACGCATCTCTACAGACACATGATGTACAATGTTGCTGCATGCATGATTTGAGTACAAAATATTACCACAGTTAATGCCATTGAGTGTGTGCAGTTCAATTAATCGTGGATGTTCTGTACAGGGTAAATGCGATTTTGCACATTCATCATACACAGTGCGAAAGACTTTTACAGTTGCATCTATATTGTACCTGTGGTGTTCCACAAATCTTGATTCCGAATTTTTTACAGCAACTTGAATCCTTGCATTTTCGCGTTCTACGAGGATTTCTCCACACTTGCTGTGAAATTTAGAATCCCGATGTTTGTCGATTTTTTCAATAGTGTTTTTGCATCCTTGCCTCGAACTGGAAATGCTGATTCGTTATGCTGCCTTCGTGTAGTATGCAAAGCGAGACGTTTTACCTCTAAACATGCGGAACATTTCACACCTCCCGATACTGCATCAAAAGTTAGGAAACTGCGCGATTTTTGCAAAACCTGAAACTGTTCATGATTTCGACAGACCTTTGGGTATGAAAGATCCAAAGTACCACCAGAAGTCTTTTTCGGTGAATGATCTTCATCAGACATTGATTGGATTTCCGAACAAGATGTTTCTGCGAGTGCTTGAATCTCACCATCCGGAAATGGGTTGGGTGCCACCGACACAGTCTCTGTGAACAAGAAATTTAAAAACATCTATCAAACATAGGCTAAATAATCACATCTGCAGTATCATGTCATTAAAAAATGTAGCTGTAGGGCTTACTGCACGATAATTGACAACGCATCCTAATAGACCTCGTCAAATACTATCTACCAGCTGACACATACCTAATTAAAATTGGAAAGAGTAAGTCTTTGAATGAGGACCAATGATTTTATTGGAGAGTTTGTTCAAGCTAAGTTCAAAGTTTTCTAAGCTATTAGGCCTATTGTAATTTCTGTCAGAACGAGATTTGTCATTCACACTTACCAGTACTTGATTCATCAGGCTCCTCAGCAGTACTGTCACATCGTTTGAATTTTGTCGTCGCTGGTTCAATTTCTCCATCGCTTTCTTCACCAAATCGCTTTTTACGCGAAAACCTGAACTTAAGTAGACTCATATTATGCAATGCTGATATGGGTTTGAAAACAGGTCCCTACAGTCGGGTCTATTATTTATAGGGAATGAGGGATGAAACCATCAGAGAGGATGCCACAGAGGCGTATCTACACACAAAGACACACACACACGTACTGGAATTTGCAATATATATATATATATAATATGCATGTATGTATATATAGTCCTACATGTACAAATTTAAGACACCATGAATAGAGGTCTGTGGAAGATATAAATGTCATATCACTATAGCTTCATCTCGGATATAGTCATATATCATATCATTCCATACAGCTGCTGTGTACGTTGACATGCAGGTACCCTGTCAGCCAACTCGGATTCCAGAACCACATCCAAAACCGAGACCTCTTGTGACCTCTCTCACGCTGACCCTGGGCTTGAGTCTGCAGACGACCTCAACTTGTATAGACTGATAAGACTCAGAACAAGCTGATATACACACCAGCATCCTCATAGAGGCACTTTATCATCAAAGGCTGCTATGTGTATTCAAAATCGTGATGGCATTATATTTCCTATTAGAGCATGTTGTGTTATTGAAAATGTAACATGATGGTTTAAAAAAAGGAAAATACAAATTTCGTAAATGCTTAATAATAAAATCACAGAGTGGACAATGAAATCTGTTCTGGGGGATTTTGCTTGACCCCCCCCCAAGACATCTATTACGAATTAACTGGGGGGTTGAAAAATGAACGGGGGGGGGGGGTTGAACCCACCTACCCCCCCGACAATTCAATCACTGGGTGAACTTAGCAACTCGCACGAGAAGTATAAAATATAACAAAATAAATTGTTTTATCAACACATAAACGATTACTCTAATAATGATCAAAAGACTTTAGAAAATACATTAAACTTAATCTGCACTTAGACGTCTTAGCCTACAAGCTTTCAGAGTTCTTTCACTTATACACGATCACGCTGATAATGAGTTCACATATATAAAGTTCATAATCAATTACTACTCAGTTTGAGATTTCAGAATAGTAACAATAAATATATGAATAATTTTATCTAGATAATGACACAGTTACCGTCTACGTTCAATAGCGGAGTTCACCAATGCATCACTAGCGGCAGTCTTCCAAAGATCCCAACTTACTTAACTATACCTTAACAAACCCACGAACAACGAGCGAATCCAATCAGACTTTGTCTATAGTGCGCGGTTATTTTATAACGAATCTCGTAGTCAGACAGAGCGGCAGTGCGGTCAGACCGAGCAACGGGGTCAGCCGAATCTGAGAGACCTGATCCAAGAATACTGTTCCTCTAGTAAGCCTGACCAGTGAAACAGACTGACAGGTCACCCAGTTCTGACCAACCAGATATAAAAATACCACCGACACTGTATCCAACGAGCCACTAGTTCTGACCTCTGAAGCCGGCCGAATGCCTTTACTAAAAATACAGGCCGTCAGACCAACTGATTTCCACACTAGTGCACAAGCAATGACTACCTATAGTGACCCAGATCTAGTCTTAAGCCATGCCTCCTTGGAGTGGTCTGTCTAACTATAACGTAGCATTATATTGACCCTATGATAATCCCCCACGCCCCGAAGAACAAAGCCTCCGGGTTTTGCGAAAACAAAGGAAAGGAACTAGAGGGACCCCCCTCAAATAGAGACTGCATTGGTGAAAAATCCACTAAAATAAAAAGAAATGAAAGATAACCGTTAAAACAACACCTAAGTTGTCATGAGAGTACGACATGACCCTGATTGAAAATGAACACTGAGACTAATCCATACGAAAATCGATCGCAAAGATAAAAACACACAAATAACGAAGGGGAAAAAGAGTAGGCTAAGAAAGAATATTGGAGCAGGCGACAACTGCATCGACAAACGTAGCGAGAAAACAACGCAGGGACGGCACGAAAGTGAACGTAGTGTGTCCGTCGCAACAGCAATAATTCAGAGACCGAAGGCGGCAGAACGCCCGAGTGACGGTTGAGTAGATGAACCGTATTCGCGTCCCGATTGATCATAGTTCAGCGCCACGTAGCTGCCTCGTCCCGCGTGGGCAAAAAACAGAAATCAACCATAATCATTAGCAAAAGCCGACATAAGCTTAAAACAATCAACATAAGAAATGGAGTAACTGGAAGCAAGAAGGAGACGGCGTCCCGAAATTCTGTGAGTAATGTTGACATTCCCCCAAGTAATAAAAATACCATGACGGAACCCACCCGAAACAGAAATCTGGGAGCTAATAGTAGACCCTGACACGACGTAATCTGGAGGACAACCAGAAACAGTCTGGAGGTTAAAAACAAAACAGCGACCATTAGACTGAATTTCCAAACACACCTGAAAAGCAGCACAGGACTCAAAACGATTCTGACGGAGATGACAGACTGTCCTGTATGCGTGAGAATTCCAACCCGGTGGATGAGTGAAGGCGTGATGATTCGGCCAGCGACTTGAACAACCGGATGTGGTGGTCGACGATACAGATGATGTAGCTACCTGCGACTTCTGCGGTACGTCTGCAAGAGCGATACCGAGCGGCAGGAGTTGAACTGCACATCCAGACCACAGATTGCCAACGCGGAAATCTCGCTTAAGCACTCGCGATGCAGGATTTGGACCACCGACAGAAGTGCTCCCGATGCCGTATACTGAACAGCTGCAAACGTCTACGTTCAATAGCGGAGTTCACCAATGCATCACTAGCGGCAGTCTTCCCAAGATCCCAACCCACTTGACTATACCTTAACAAACCCACGAACAACGGGCGATTCCAATCAGACAGACCCTTTGTCTATAGTGTGCGGTTATTTTATACCGAATCTCGTAGTCAGACAGAGCGGCAGTGCGGTCAGACCGAGCAACGGGGTCAGCCGAATCTGAGAGACCTGATCCAAGAAAACTGTTCCTCTAGTAAGCCTGACCTGTGAAACAGACTGACAGGTCACCCAGTTCTGACCAACCAGATATAAAAACACCACCGACAATGCATCCAACGAGCCACTAGTTCTGACCTGAAGCCGGCCGAATACGTTTACTACAAATGCAGGCCGTCAGACCAACTAATATCCACACTAGTGCACAAGCAATGACCACCTATAGTGACCCAGATCTAGTCTTAGGCAATGCCTCCCTGGAGTGGTCTGTCTAACTATAACGTAGCATTATATTGACCCTATGATAGATTGCCTGGCCGCGGAGTTCAATTGAAAAGGACGACTAAATGAAATGATGGCACGGAATGATTAAGCTGATACACACAACAGACAATAATTAAACTGAGAAATGAAACATACCTGTAAGGACGCTGAAGGTTCTACTTAGACTAGCTCTACTATTATCAGATGTTGATGAGTAGATTTTGCTAGGGGAAAACTAGCTACACATGAAGAGACAGTTAGAATACAACTTATCTTTATTAAATACAGAGAAGAAGAGGTAATAATAATAATAATAATATATATAATGATTGTGACTAATACTTAACTGTTACATGTACTTACTAATGCGAGTATGGGTGAGATGATAATGTCCAAACCCTAAGATGATACGAGTTGACGAGCATGACAAGATAGCTAGAGTTCTTCGGAAGTCAGACTGCTCAGTTCCTAACAGTGCTCTAGCATATAAGTGAGTTTCCTCAGCCAAAGAGGAAACTGGCCTATCCTAGAACATACTACTTTGATTGGCGAACTACTGACCACTCAAGGTATCCCTAGAATGTGGGTTGACTGTAGCTGCTAGAGCCTACACGAGTGACTGACTGAACCTATACTGACAGAATTAGTGAATGTTCAGCTACACCTAATGTATAATAATGATCTATATATATAAATTGTTCGAGGCTATCTATTGTAATGTAATGTTTCGAATAATCACGGTTACATACCTATAGCCGGTGTATATTATATAGTCGCATGGAAAGGAACATACCAGAAAACTGAGCGGAATAGAAACATAAAAGTAACGAAATATCGAAGCAACAAGTTAAGCATAGGAATACAAACCAGATAATAGCAATTAGATTAAACCTCTAGACATGATATGTTGTGAAGATGTAAACGCTATGATCTAGGCATGTATTCCTCATGACACTGATGTTTGGTGACCGAAATAACGCGACTCTGTGACGTGATAATCTGTCTGTAATACTGTCGCTGACCTGCTGCACATCCAAAGCTGTAGGCCTACGCCCACGTGACGGTGAATAAAGGACACACACGAACGAAGGTTCATGAGGCGACTTAGAAATCAATCTCGCAATAAAGCAGCAGTAGAGGCTAAAAGACATTGTAATTACTATACCGTTACAACTGAACTCTAGAGACAAAGCTGTCTGCCTTTGAGAATTGTAACCCTAGCCTAGGCCACGGGTATATGAAACGAATACCATGATTGAACCGAAAGGCGTGAAACCACGTGACTATAGAGGCATGACAGAACTTGGCGCTAATGAGCCCTACTGTGAAAATATCAAAATCAATGCAGTCACTGAGAACAGAAATTACTCGTAATCCGAAAGAAAGAAAGAAAAAAAATGCTGAAATTATAATCAATTAGAAACAGTAACTCTACTATTGCAAGCGGCTTAAGCTGATCGTATGTATACCGATATACCGAGTTCGATACTCAACGTGTAGAGATAAACCACAGAGTCATATATGAATGTTTACTGTACTTCGATGAGCATAAAATAAACTCTCACTAATAAGCGACATGACAGCATAATAACGAGGAAACCTTCAGACGTTGTCACAACGACCTAGGAGCGCAAAAAGTCATGAATAATATAATTAAAGTAGATAAGCAATGATGGAAATATTGTGAACATATTGTCTTGCTGCGCAATGGGAAAGTGATGTGCAGATTGGTCTGTCGGTGGCGCCCTCTGTTGTGAACGAGCGTATCCAAAACGAGGTCTGTATTGCGTGTGGAATGACTGCGTTGTCTGTCTGTAAGCACGGTGATCGGCTTGTCCTTGGGAAGGCAAGTATGATTGTGGGGAAGATTGATTGTATGATCGTGTTAACTGTGGATAGAATGGTGGTGTTCTGTTATAATACGTCGTGACGTCCCGATGACGTGTTGGTGACGCGAGTGGTTGATCAAATGATTCGGTGTATGTCTTCGGCTGTATAGGCCGATAAGGTCGAGCTTCAGGTCTATCAAACTGGGTATGATTCGGCTGTTGAAACGGTGGTTGAGAATCCCGTGGTTGACCCTTAATGGCCGCCTGTGAAGACGCTGAGGTCAGTTGTCTGAGCTGCTCTTGCATGACTTGCAAAGATTGCACAATTTGAGATGATTGCTGAACGTCGGAGCCCATAGCGGACTCGCACAAAGTTGCCGCAGATAACAGCTGATCAACGGTATTAGCCTTATTCTGTAATACAGAGTAACGGACCAAAGGTGGTAGGCCTTGAAGAATAGCCAAGAATGACTGATGGTCATCCAGATTCAATCGGTTAGCCTGCGTGAGCATGCGAGTGGTGTAATCGGATACGGATTCAAGGGGACCTTTGCTTGTCGGCCCAAATGTTGGAGAGAAGTTGAAATTCATGCTCTCCCAAGGTGAAGCGTTTAATAAAACTTTCTGCGAGTTGATCAAAAGTATCGAATCTGTCGAGCTGCTTTGCATGGTAGCAAGCGGCTGCATTGTCACGAAGGCTAAGTGCGAAGGCGGACCTAGCATCAGAATCTGTTAGATCGTGGAAATTCACCCATTTCCTTCACCACCGCGTTTTAATCCCTTCAACCCCTCCTCCCTTCTCTCCTCTCACCCTTCACTCTCGGCGAGTCTCTAGGCTCCCACAGGGGTAGGGGTATAAGTATTCACTCCATGGAAGGCCTGCATAGAGCAGCACCTAGAAGGACCTAATGAACATTAATGCCTAAAACATGGAACTAATAATATATATATATATATATATAGAGAGAGAGAGAGAGAGAGATTATAGGGTTATAGAAGTACTAAAGTACTTCCTTCTGAAGATCTCCTTTAAGCACAAATGATAATTATATCTTAAATAGTAGCTCTGTGACAGTCCCCCGCCGCCTAAGACACTTATCTCCAGATGAGGACATTAATGGGTCCTTCAAAGGAGCAACAGGAGCAGTAAACACCCGTAATACCCGCTAAAAACTAAATAACAAATGGCAGAGCCAAGCAAGAGCACACGCTACATCAAATAAAACGACACACGGTAGTGAAATCTGGGCACAAAATAACCTCGGTACCAAAGGAAGTGTCACGGACGGAAGAGATCAGCAGGACGGAATTTCTAGGCGTGCCAGGGAAGGGAGCCGCGCTACCGCATTTCAACAAAACGATGGTGGCGAAATCTTGTCAGAATGAATTTCATCCGCAAATCCCGGAGGCCTCTGTCGTGAACATGAGCCCGAGAAGACCTTCTTGCTATCCTCCTTCCTGGTCCAAGGAGAGGAAAGAAGACATTCAGCTGAGAAACATTTCTAGAGAGTCTGGAAGCACGCAGCCTCACTACCATGAAAAGAAGACAACATAGAAGGATAATGATGAAGTGTAAGACGCCATGAGGCTAACAGCTATGAGACGAGAGAGAAAAGTCGCCACAAATTCTCTCAGACAATTGTGATTAAACAACTTGTCTATGGTCGTTAAAACAATAACGGTACATGAAGACGTCAGAGACGGTAGCTGGCGTAAGAACACATTGGTTCCCACATTACATGCATCGTCCAGAGCACACATATGGCGCACGCTCCGCACAGTCATAAGCACAGGCAGAGGCCAGATGCAACAGGAGGACGGAACATTACACTGATGGAACACACCCTAAGACAAAAAATCGCAACACTTTTCATCCATACTAGCCATTAGCTCTCCCAGCGTCGGGATTTTCTAAACATCCGGCTCTCCGCCCTTCGGTTGTTTGGTGATTATCACTGGGACGTCTAAGACCAGAAAATGCCTGATAAGCAGTACATGCAGTTACAGGTACAGTTGAAATGTGACTAATGACTTTGGTCAATTCTCGCAATATCTGAGTCTATATGTATCAGTTCAAAACACAGTAAAGCAGAAAGATGCCAATTGATCTCTAGACCACCACGTGGATAAATGCTGCGGACAACAATAGTTGGGTTCGAAATGTATTTTGCGAACAACAATACGGAAATCATAAAGTTCACTCATATCCAAATGGCATATACTTGACACAGTTGAAATATCCAATTTCGTTTTGGTGGTCCTCGCTTAAATAGCAAGATGAAGCCTCTTTGATTTGAGGGAATAGTGTGTGTAACTTGTCCTCAATTTTATTTGAATTTCCCTGTTTGTCTGCGTGATAGATATAGTCTGCATCTTGTTGGTCTTTGTGTTTTAGAATTGGATGTCGTGCGGCTGTATTTAAGGAATTACTTAGCATAGAGGAAGATAGAGAATCAATAGCGAACCAATCAGATCTTCTTAAATGGATGGTCAGGTGCTTTAGTCATAAGCAACAATCAACCGACTAACTTGACCAGCCTACACGTAAGACTGGTTCTATACCTTTCACATCTGATACATCACCTATGCTGATGATTTTTAGATGATGCAGACATTGCAGAGTGTAGTACCCGGTAACATATGCGTAAATTAGCAAGTCATTACAGAGCTAGTTTGTGGAACATCACATCAGTAACCAATGAATGGGGATATCCCAAAAAAACTAACCGTTCCGCTAGCAGAGGTCGCCCAATTGCAATAAATAAATATGTAACGTTTCCCCTCTGGCTCATAATAGCGTTCCATAAGGGCACCTCTATGTCCAAAAGGATCACGTGATGTTGATGATTCAAAGTTGATTGAGAGACCCAAGCGGAGCCCATTCCCGGAGAAAAGTTAGTATAATTTATTAAAGCCAACCGATTATTGTCTGGTTGGATCTTATTTCTTAGTTTTTGCTTCTTCTTACCATACTTTCAGAATTAAAATCCACTATTCTCCTTCCAGGTTCTGAATCATCTACATTCTTTTTTTACAGGAACAAAGGGAAAAGAAGATGTTTCTATTACATTGATTGAGTCTTTGTCATATGCATTTATGTTACATTCCTGACGCTCAAGAAATACAACATATTTCTCCACTATGTCTTCCAGTGTTGTATCTCTTTCTGCGTTTCCTGTTTTCTTCTCATCTCTGTCTCTTCTTCTGTTGATGAATGCGTCGACATTCCTTTACTCTCGTTCCTTATCTCAAAATAAGCATAGTACGATCATACCCACCTTCCCAGTCGAAGGTGGAATCTGCTTCGATCAGGGACCGCAGGACAAGACACGTGAAAAGGCTACGTGGATAATATACGGGTAGATGGACTTTGTTCAGTGCCCACTTTCAAGAGAACGTGTAAGTCTATACGAAACAAACTTCACCAAGAACGTCATGATTTCAATAAAACAAGAACATTCGAACCTTTTATTCCGTAAAGACTGGCCTACTACAGAACACCTGTTATAATATCTGTTTCGCTCTTTCAAGTTCTAACGGCCATCCACTCATCGAGTCTCGCTTTTCCTAGGAAATTGCCCTAGGAAATTGTCCTAGGAAATTGCCCTTCTAAATCAAATCAAGTCAAAGCCACTTTTATATATGATACACGTGTTGTCATATTTATGACCGCATACAGCTCCGCAAACAGAGGCGGCTCATATATAGTTTATCAATCAATTTAATTATATTTGGCTCGATTGGGCAAAAATTCAATACGACCTATTTACAAGACAACCCCGTACATATACGAAATTTTGAAGCAGTGCATTGCATAAACTTGCAGTTTAATCTTCCCAAAAGATTTCAATGTTCATACACCTACAATCGTGAACGTGCTCGTGTCAATGCGAATATACCGGAAACGGATCCGCTTCGAATGTCAGAATGGGTCTTTTGCAATCTAGGGTAGGAAAGCAGACGTTCGCAAAGCCACTCTACCATGAGATGGAGCAGAGAAGTGATTTATCTGGTCTTGATGTTTTGTCTCATCATTTTTTGAGTGAGATTGAGCAGTTTCAGTTCAGTTTCTAATTCCGAAACGTCTATTTCTAATTGACTTTTCTGTCTGCTCTAAGTTGCAATTCTGCTGTCGACCATTTCACCAAGTTGATTTTCAGATTTTCATGGTGTAACCTGAACTCGACATTTCAATAGTGACAGTTTACTCGAAATACCACTTAAACAGGTGGCAACTTCACCCGATCTTTAACCTGCATAGCCTAGTATTTCCAACTGAATCTGTTGTCAGTCTCTGCTTTCCATTTACGCCCTGAATCTGTTGTATGTTTACGGTTGACACAAACTGTTCAATAGAACTCCAGCAGAGACAGCAACTTGAGTTGGATCATAAACAATGATCTCATGACTTGCATTTGGATCGGATGCAACTCCGTCGATCTCGTTCAAGTTTATACCATTTCCGATTCCAACCACGTAGACTTCGATTCCATCTTGCTGTGCAAAACCTGCTTCGGGAATTGTCTTCTCAGGTTCCACATTGGATTGGCCATCGGTAACGAGTACCATGACGTTTCTCACCGCAGCCCTGTCTCCACTCCCTCCGCTAAAGACCGACAGATGTGTCAGACGTATTGCCTCCTGGGTGTTCGTTTTACCACCTGATCGTCTGAATACCAGAGCGTTCCTGACGTCCTCGTTGGATTCGTAAGAGTCGAGGTAGAACTGGATGGTTGCATTGTCGGAGAACGTGACGACGGAAACGTGGACTCGGTCAACGGCCACCGGAAGTCCATATATCGTCATCTTGGCAAATTCAATGACGGAATCGTACACGTCATCGAGACTTCCGGAGAGGTCAAGAACAAGAGCAACGTCGATAACAGCCGAACAATCTGGAGAAAAGAAAGGCAATGTATGTGTATTGTCTTGATTGTCAAATGAAATTTAAGAAACAGAAATTGAAGTAAATATTACTTGAAACGTGTGCTCTTTATCGAAGTAAATTTACGATATCGAAATTGAAACAAATATTTTTTAAAATATTCTCCTTATTGAACAAAATTTAGGGAACCGAAATTTAACTAAATATTAAAGTTAAATTTGCTGTGCTTATTAATCTAAATTTTGGCCAGCGAAATTAACTTAAATATTAATGTAGGCGTAATGCATGAATGAAAAAATTGGTGTTACTTTTGTGCAATATAATTTGTCGTATAGGAGAAAAGAACACTAGCGAAAATAGAAACATTGCTTGATAGCAGCTCTGTACATAAGTTGCGGTTTGTCAGCTTGATTATGATTAAACGAATATTGAACTGAAATCTGAAATCGTCTTAATCTTTTGTTACATTTGTATGTAGATTTATTTTTAATTAAATGATTGAAAACAACTGTTATGACTTGTACTTGAAACTCATTAAATCAATTAATATTCAGGATGGTCAAGTAAGATTTTGTAGGTTCCACAACAAATAGATCACCTACAAATAGTTGACGACAAATGGTTCACGGACAAAAAGGTCCATGACCAACAACTAGGCCCTATTTATTCGAACATTGCATTTAAGTTTTAACCAGCTTCTATTTCAGGAAAGATTATTTTCGTCTGTATAATCATCAATTTGTGAAGAAGTACTTTCATCAATCCAATTGCAATTTAAGCAAGCATAATTAGCACCAATCCAACCTCTATTTTACTTAAATGCAATGAGCAAATAATAGCTTATTGGGTTGCGAACCTTTAGTCCGTTAACTATTTTTCGATAAACCAATTGTGGGTGAACTGTTTAACATTACAATGAATTTGAATTTGCTGTATGGGAAGAATGGTTCAACTCACTTCTTTCACAGTACAGTCCGGAAAAGGGCGTTGGACAGTCACAGATAAATGACATAAATGATGTCCGGCACGTTCCTTGGTTCCGACACGGGCTACTCGCACACCAATCACGACCTGTGCTCAATGCAAAGCAAACAAATAAACAAAGTAATCGCATTCGATGTAATGACATTTATTAGCACCTTTTAAAATAGCCAGTCGTTCATTCGAAGCAAATTGGAAGCTTGTTCAAAATCGATAGTTGTAGGTGTTAAGGAGTTCCGGCTTAGAGCAGAAATCCAATACAGTTTATGGGCTCACTGCATAAAACAATTATCTACAAAGCCACACATTGCACTGGAATGGACTCAAATGTGGTACAGCGATTACAACATCATGCAATCTACTACGCACCAATACAACAATGTACACGGACACAAAATCGAAATCGTAAACTCAACAACTTCTACAGTGCCCTAAAATGAGTAGTCGCCGGAACTAGCTTATTCACAGGCGCTTAAGCAAACCAAATCGATAGGCAGGCAGATGTTAAATCCAGAGAGGCAGACAGTCAGACGTCTAAGGTGGATGGTATTTGGAGTTGAAAACGCGAGGGAGGTAGGATAAAAGGAGGAGTCAGGATTGGATTTGTGAAAAAGAATTGTTTTCGGTGACAAACCTGTTTGGAGATAGCAAGAGTTGAGGTGCTGAAGAGTTCATCGGATATTTGTCGCAATACTGGAGGAAGTATGTTTTGAAGAGGCGAGACAGCGGTGTCTATGGAGCGATTTGCAAATTCGAGTGATTAGGAGACGACAATGCGCTGCAGTATGAGGGTTAAACCAAGATTTGGCCGACAAGGGCTAGCTGGCAGACCATTGGTCCAAAGATTTAATAAATGCCTCTATATATAACTAGTCGATTCTAGTTTTTCTGCAAGTCATGATGCGGTCTGTGTTCTGCCGATCGAGGTAGGGTTAGTTATTGCAATAAACAAATATCATTTATCAAGATACTAAAAATGGACTGACTGTCACAGGTGGCAGAGATCATCCCATCTTTCAGCTGTGGTAGATCTTTCCATGTTGAAACGACAAAGACTGTTTGGTTGATTGGCTCAGAGGCGATGTTCCTCAGTTCGTTTACGTTAACATCTGTTCCGACTCCAAAGACAATTATATGGACCCCTCTGTTGCGAGCAGCAACGGCCGTTGGTGCTGTCAGCTCCGTATTGATGTTGGAGTTACCATCAGTTAGGACAATCGCTACATTCGGAACATTGGGACGATCGCCATTAGTTGAAACAAACACCTGGTCCATCTGGAAGTAACAATAATTATAGTACTTTTAATTCACCCCCAAACAATATCACCTGAATTTTTTTAATTGAATTTATTCTCTCTTTATTAAGAGGTAGGCCCAAGCATCGTGAGGGTCGGTAAGGGTCAGGACAGGCTTTGTGAGAGTCGGTTAGGGTTAGTTTTAGGGTTATTGTAGTTTATAGATATTTTGGGGGTGAATTAAAAAACATGTACCATAGTAGAAATAATAATAATGATAATAATAATAATACTAATAGTAAAAATAATAATGATAATAATATAAATAATTACCCTATGCAATTGGTGTTCGCATCTCTGCTTCTTTCCCTTCTCAACGTTTATCTATCAGTATTCAACGCTATTATCTTGTGGCCTTCCAGGGCACCTTCCATTTACCTTCAAAGACGAGGCCTGACCATCCCGAGAAATAAAAAATGACACTGCTACTACTACTACTACTACTAAAAGTGATACTAATATTAATAATGATTGTAGTAACATTAATACAAGACTAATAGTATTCATAAAAAATTCGTTTAATTCCGAACTGACAAATCGCAGTGTGATTACAAGTACAGTATGAATGAATTATGTCAAGCTATAATTACAATAGTCTATTTCAGTACTCGGCATCGAATGGGAACAAGACTTGCTTAAGAAAAGACGAGACTGTACTACCATCATGGCAATTCCACTCGCTGTGTTTGTTCGTCCGCCAATGAACGAAATTCGCTTGACTGCAAGCTGGATATCCTGTTTTGTGGCATACGAATTGAGGTAGAACTGAAGGAAGGCGTCATCGCTGTACTTGACGGCGCCTATTCTCGTCTTTGAGGGCGATACTTCCAATTGGTCAATCAAGGAGTTAACGTAGGTCAGAATCTCTGGAAATCGTTCAATTCGAATACTTCCAGATGCGTCTAACACCAGACATATGTCCAAGACTCCGTCACAACCTGCCGCAAAGAGAGAGAGAGGAATATTTTCACTCCTCACTTTCATCTACAAAGGGTTCAGTTTGATATAGCGCGGTTAATTATTCAGATTACCGGAAATTCTCATCAGCGTTCTCAAACTACGGCTTCTTTATTCACAAATCGAACCACGATATCAATAATTAAATCAGTCAACGAAACTTGATATTTCAACAAATCAGCACAGAGGCGCTTCCAGTCCAATCAAGGCCAAAGAAATAGATGCCAGAGTGGAATAGAAACGGGTAAAAGAATTCTTATGCGAGAGTCTAAAAGATCCAATGGGAACTATTCCAAGCACGGGCTCATAACCGAAAAAGTACACTTACAATAATACATCATAGAGGCCAGAGAGAATGAGAAACGAAGGAGACCGTGCGAGGCACTGCGCCACGTCCTGGTAGCACTTAAGATATCAGAACAGACAGCACACAGTGCAGGAGTTGATGAGTCATGGAATGGCTTGGATGGTCGTTCTGACTCAGTGGACACCATAACACCTTTAAAGAGGAAACTAGGAACAGCTTTCCAGGTTAACTGGAACTGGTAATAGATTACTAGAATAAATGACACAGTTTGTAGGTCTTCTGAACAACGTAGCTTATTACATGGTTTGGTCTGGCGATGTCCTCTTTCAGCTTCGGCTGGCCGTTGACAGGTCACCTTGAAATGGCGCCAAATATTTGTAAATGAACGAACGAATAAATGAATGAATGAATTATATTTGTGTTATATTCGCGTCGCTAGATTCTCCTGCATAAATGTCACTGTGTTGCAACGTCACGAAATAGAGATACTGCTGTCATCGTTAGTAATTATGACTTCATCATGTACATAGTCTGTGGACCAAGGGACGACTGTTGGTAGGATCCTCATGCCTCGAAAACGACACTGCCGAAGGTCCCTCTCCCGCTTGTAGAGAATAATGGCATTTGTGATAATATTGAGATACAATGCAATTATAATAAACCACCGGAGAAAACAAATGTAGTCAATGAAGTAAGACAGACCTCGTTCGCAATTGACTCCTGTCGTTGAATTCGAACAGTTGCAAACATAGCCATTGATTTGATCAATGCAGTGACCTCCACCGTGACAAGGACTCGAAGAGCATTCGTCGATATCTGTTCAAAGTAAATTAGCTTTTGTGGTAGCCTTAATATTAGTAAATTATCGTGATAACTATTATTTTATTATTATTATTAACTTCTATATTTTATTTTTTTAAATTTATATTTTAAAGAATATACTTTCATATGTAGAGTCCCCCACAGATTACTACATCTATTACTATACGTTAAGATTGACCAGAGAACTTACTGTTGCAAGATGCCTGCACCAATGGGATTTCAACCGAATTCAAAGAGTCAAAATCCGTGACATTGAGAGCGTTGCTAGACGTCGGTTGACTGGCGATGGCCGCCATTTCCACAGAATCCGTATTTGGTCCAATGGCTACCGTCATTAGAGTTATACCAGCAGATCTCGTCTTTGAGGCTTCATCGATTGTAGCCGAGAGGTTGAATGACCGCCCGTACATCAGTACAACGCCCACCTTCGTCACTCCAATTCGGCTTCTGTTGACCAGTTCCTGGCGCAGGGCTTGTAGCCCCACCGCAGCGTTCGTATGGGCCACTGTAGCATTGGCTCTTGACGTCCTCAAGAAATAACGGTAACACTCGTTCATACATGCATGAAAACATATATTAATAATATATAATTAAAAAAGCAACAAATACATGCTTGCTTTGACCTAGACATTAAACCTTGTACCATATGAAAAAGATATGAAGTGGCAACATGGCAGCCAATCAGTTAAGGCTAAACTAACGACTGGCTTCACTCCATCGGCTTCTCACTCTGTAAAGGTGTTGCTTTTCCCCAGGTTTTCCGTGCTGAGAGCGCATGAATAGTTAGTGAATAGCGAATAGTTATTCTGTGAGAAGAGCTATATAAATCTAACGATTTGATCAACAATTGCACTGGGGATGAGATTATTTTTCACTTACAGATAAGGTCCGCTGATAGCGTTAAGGATATCGCTGATGTTCGTGAATTCATCGAGGTGGAACCGTATTGTTGCGCTATCGAAGAACGTCAGAACAGACATTCGATTGGATGATGACTGTAGACTAAGCATGACAGCCAATCTAGCGACAAAGTCCAGCATCTTCTGGAAGTTAACTGGTCCGCAGCCATCCGAAGCAGCGATGGCAAACACGATATCAACGGGCAATCGACAAGCTACATGAGACAAGAAAAGAAATCAATAGTATCAATAAATAGAAATCAATAAATAGCTAATAGTACTCTTTCATGTCGTCTGCCGTCGCTTACAAGAGATGCAGAACATTGTCATTGTTAATATGCAGGGTGGGCCAGCATAAATAGTCCGACTTTGCAGAAAATAACTGCGCCAGTGTTTGGAAGTTATTTATTATTAAGGCATCAACTCAAAGATATTTCACTCTATTATTAGTTTTAAAATAGTCGAACTAGTAATAATGTTCAAGTTTAAGAAATGTTTGGAACAGCCCAGCCCTATTTTGTTGTCGTTAGTGACGCAAGTTGGCGCCGTTGACAGGCGATGGTCGAGTTTCGATCAGAATTTTGCGAACTTATAAGAAATTTAATTCATGTCAAATGATTAAAGAGTTTCCTAACAGAGGCTGGAATAAAACCACCTTTAAAATTATGATACGAAAATTTATGAAACAGGACCTTTAAGTCATAAACCACGCAAATCTGTACGCACGACGCGCGCACCTGCTAACATTGCTTGTGTGTCCGAGTTAATTTGCAGTCAAGACAATGATCCGTGTAGGCCTGCAACCAAGTTAATTATTAATATTTATGTGTAGTACAGCATGACTTACTATAGGCTTTCATTTTTTATTTATTTACTGTTAACATTGTCTTCAATGTCATGACTTTTCCATTAGCCAGTCACTAAAAAACGATGACTTTTTTATGTCACGATTTGCGCCATGAAGGTTAAAGATGCAAATCCAATGTTTTTGAATATTAGTACTAGAGTGAAGTACCTTTAACTTGCATTAATAATATATAACTTCAAAATATTGACCGAGTAATTTTCCTGCAAAGTCGGACAATTTATACTAACCCACCCTGTAATTATGACTCACATGCATCCATTGAATAAAGCACTGTGCCCCAAAAAAATATGAAGAAAGACGATTAAAACTTTATGCAACGTTTGCTATTTAATCATTCAATAGAATGGCCCTCATCATTCAGCGTAATTAAAGTTTATAAAATACGACTATTTTCACCAAAATGCCAATATTTCATTTTCAATGATCAATTGCTAATCAAGTATCTTATAATTAGGTTGCGGTGAAAAAAACATTGTATTACTAATAAACGAAAATCATCGTCATCATAATCAGGTTAATATCCGGAAAATTAATTCGTAAGTTGGTGAAAGTTAATTCGAATTTTGAAAGAGGTATTTCATAATGTTTTAAATGATAACGTAATGACATAAGCGACTAAGAACAGCGCAAAGACAGGAAGACAATAGTCAAGAATTTTGGTCTGGCAACGAAAAAGCACAAAGAACTGTTCTTGATTTAGGTACGGCTAGATAAACATAATCAGTCGAAATTGTAGAATTATAAACGTATCTTTGTAAACGACAGTTTGACTGGTCAGAGAGATTGAGACCTATGGCGCCTCCGAGAGTCTTCTGAAAGTGGCGCCATACAAATGAGAAGTTCCATTTCCATTGATATTTTAACTCCTCACTGTTTGCACCCTGACAGTACCAGTCCCAAGCTTGGATGAAGGAGGAGGGTGACGCTAATGAAGAATGATCTATGTTAAACTGCCACTACCACCTCACCATTACAATCTATACGTAACATGTAAGCATGACAGTTAACATCTGCGCGTGCAAATTAGTAAGAAATTGGGGAACATGGAGAAAATGACAAACATTTCAGAATACTTGTTTTTCCTGTGACTTCAGTAATTTATGAATTCGTATGGTATGTCTATACATACTCAGTTCACAATTAGTTCCTGCAAATCCCGACGGACATTGGCAAGTGTAAGAAGATCTGTCCGAGTAACACTGTCCTCCATTTCCGCAAGGATTGGAAGCACACGAATTGGTATCTATAGTCAAACATATTTAACATGACCGATGATTAATTTTGTTACATAAAAAATCCTATAGTTATTAATCAATCAGTCAATCAATTAAATTTAATATAGCGCCTCTTCAGGAAATCAGCTCAGAGGCGCTCCCAGTCCAAACTCGGTCAAAGATGAAACATTTCAGAGTAGAATAGAAATGGAAAGGAGTTCGTAGAATAAGACATTGAACAGAACTGTTTGCGACAATTATTGACAAGTTAACTTACTGTTGCAGTAGAGGTTTCGAATCTGGTTGATTGAGGTGTTGAGGCTCTGGAAATCCTTGAGGAAAATGACATTATTCAAGTGAGGTTGACTAGCAATGTTGTTCACCTCGTATAGATTTAACCAGTCTCCTATCGCTAAAACAATCACATATATTCCAGAACGCCTGCACAGTGCTGCCATTTCGAGTGTTGCTTGTTCGTTGTTAGAACGGGATTTGGTGATTAGAATAAGAACGTTAGAATATCCAACTCTGTCACCAGCTGAAGGAGTGAATGAACTGTTGAGAACGTATTGAAGACCAGCAGAGATGTTTGCACCTCCTGAGGCATATTGGAGACGGTTGATAGCAGACACGAGGTTAGTTCTGCACAATGATACAGCACAGAATAGATTACTATAATATTTGTTACAATATGATGTCAAAAGAAGTATGCTTGCTTAAATAGAAGTTGGATCCATGACAGAAATTCTTCCTAATAGATAAATATAGATGAAAATAATACTTGCTCAAATAGAAATTGAATGAATGAATCTTGCCTAAACAGAAGTTGGATTATTAAAAATAATTATTACTAAAAAGCCTAAAACAGTAGTTGGACCAGCAGAAAAATAACACCAATCTAACTAATATTTAACCGATAAGTGGGCTATTGGTCGTGACTCTTTGTCGTCAACTATTTGTCGGTGAACCATTAATTTTGTCCTTGAACCATTTGTCGTCAACTATTTGTCCTTGAACCACTTGTCTTGGAATCCTTTCAAACTGCAGATAAAGCGATGATTCACGTAAAAATCGACCTGTTTGTGTACTGGTTGAGATTAATGTGCTGTTCAATGATATTCGTGAACATCACAATGCCAAATAGCATCTGGCCTCCAACGTCTGCGGTCGAGACGACAGCGATGAGGAATGACTTCATGAGTTGGAAATCGGTTCCTTCAACATCACTGGACATCGTCAGGGCGAATACGACGTCAGCCCCAGATACGCAATCTACAATAATTATATTAGGCCTGTTACGGGAAAACTTTTGTAAAGATTAAAATAGAAGTGCAATTTTAATTTTAATTAAATATCTCTGCAACCTTGAAGCCTCGTATTGCAGTCACATAAAAGGTTTTTTGTTGTTATAAAATGGTTTTCTCGTCATGTTTGTGACCTTCTGTATATCGAATTTTAGAAGAACGAGCAAAAGTATGCAAAGAGTTATGAGCTTAAGCAAAACATTAATACCAATATGATGATGTCACTGCACGTCTTCTTACCGCCCTATGTCTTTGTCTCTATAGCCCAACCTGGAACACCGCAGCAGAGAATTTTGGTTCAGATTTAAATTATAATCGTGACCTAACCTTTTTTCTTGCAAATTAAGCATTTGTTTGCTCACCCGAATTCATACTTCGTGTCGTCAATATTGCATATGGCGTTGATGCTGTGGCAGATGAAGGCGTCAAAAGAGACGGAGTACTGGCAGTTGAGGTAGAGAAAGGTGGCACTGAAGTAGCCAGAGACGAAGAAAGAGACGTAGAAGAGGCGGGCGAGTTTGTAGCGGAGGACAAACCAATGTCCTTAAATGTGACGGACGTTGATCCAGAAGATGCAATTGGTGAAGATGATGTTGAAATAGACGGAGAAGTGATATTCTGCTCTCCGACTGGAAGTGTTGGAGATTGCGCCCCAATTCGAGTATTTTCTGTAGTAATTGTTGAAACGACCGACGGCGAAGACGAAAGGACTGCGGAAGAAATGGATATTGTCTCTGAAGTCGGGTTGGTATCTTGTCGATTGGTTGGAGATGATGATAGTAGTGTTGGATATGTTGTGGTTGGTGATGGCAGTGATGACAATGGGGACGATGATGATGATGATGGCGATGATAATAATGTTGGTGATGATGACGATAACGATGATGATACTGATAACGATGATCCTGACAATGACGATGATGATGACGATGATAATGATGATGATGATGATGACGACGATGATAATGATGATGACGACGATGATAATGATGGTGATGATGATAATGGTGACGATGATGATAACGATGATGATGACGACGATGATGATGACGATAATGATGACGATGATGATAATGATGATGGTGTTGACGATGAAGATGATGATGACGATTGTGATGATGGTGATAATGACGACGACGATGATGATGATGGTGATGACAATGATGGTGACGATGATGACGATGATGATGATGATGATGATGATGATAATGGTGACGATGATGATAACGATGATGATGACGAAGATGATGATGACGAAAATGATAGTGATACTGATGACGATGATCCTGACGATGATGATGACGATGATGATGATGACGGCGATGATAATGATGATGGCGATGATAATAATGATGACGACGATGATATTGATGATGATGATGATGGCGATGATAATAATGATGGTGATGATGATAATGGTGTCGATGATGATAATGATGATGGTGACGACGATGATGATGATGATGACGATAATGATGACGATGATGGTGATGATGATGGTGTTGACGATGAAGATGATGATGACGATTGTGATGATGGTGATATTGACGACGACGATGATGACGATGGTGATGACAATGACGGTGACCATGATGATGATTGTGAAGATGACGATGATAACGATAAAGATGATGTTGATGATAATGATGGTGACGATGATGATAATGATGACGACGATGATGATGTCGCTAATGAAGGTGGTGACGATGATGGTGATGATGATGAGGATGACGATGACGAAGGTTGTGACGATGAGGATGATGAGGGTGATAATGATGATGATGACAATGATGGTGATGTATCTGTGAAACCAAAAGTTGGAAGAGATGGAGATCCTGCCCCTATTCGAGTATTTTCTGTCTCCGATGTTGATCCAAAAGACGAAACCAACGAAATTGTGCTTTGTGATACACTACCACTGACTATGGACTGTTGGGTACTTGCTGAACTGCCCCCCTGCCTTGACGTGGACTGTACAACAACTGTAGATGTAGTCGATGATGGTTGACCAAGTTCGGAAGTGGACGAATGAAGTGTTTCTGAAGTTGAGGTTGAAGAAGGCAGTGGTGAGGATGGAGTGGACGTCAGCGGTGAAGTAGGGGTTTTGGGTATTTCACTTGTAGTGGGTTCGTTTGTTGGAGTAATTGAACTAGTGGATGGATTAGAGGATTCCTGGGTGCCTCTTGACGAAGTCCTAGATGATGTAGTAAGGGACGATAGTGCAACATTTTCTGAAGTGGCACTTGAAAGCGCTCTTGTAGGGGTCTGTGAAGACATCTGTTCGTTTGTCGTAGTTAATCTGCCAGTTGGGGAGGATGCAGAGAATGGCCCTGATGGTGATGGGCTGTGGTCTGTGCCCTGTGGAGTTGTTGATCTAGTTTCCACAGAACCACTTGAAGGGAAAGGAGTTATCGCTTGACACGTGTTATCGTTGATGACTCTACTCTTCACAAAATCCAGACTGTCGAAGTTCTCTGCGAATACGTAATTCTCAGAGGATGGTTGCGTCACAATCGATTTCAAAAGAGTTTCGTTAACCTGGATAATAATTATTGTTAATCACAAATTATTATGAGCATCTGATCATTGTTTATGATAAATTACAAGGTGCTGACAATAATCCAACGATGTCTTTAAATGTATATTACAATGACAAACTGTTCAACAGTTAATTAATTTTCTTGAAGCCCAGATTGGTGATAGTCCTATTTTGATACTTTCGAGTCAAATGACATGGAGAGAAGATATCTCACGTCAGTTATTGGAATAAGGAACAATTTACAGTAGTTGAACGCCTAAAGACCAATGTAATTATATTATTTTCAACAATTATAGCGGCTGATATACTCGAATATGCCTTATTGTTGAAATGTTTTTAAACGGCATTATAAGCATAGACGGTAACCTGGTCCTGAGTCTGGAAAAAGAGGCTGACAAAAGTGGTTTGAGGACAGGTAGAAAAAATGGGAAACATCTGTGGAATACAGGCCTAAGCATCTCCATTCCCTTCAACCGAAATTTCGGAGAAGACTGTTCATCTGCCCTCCCCCAATATAAGACTTCACACATGAGTCTAAGGAACAAGACAGTGTTAGCGTAATTTGATGTGTAGGTTTAAATCGATTACTGTATCATAAGCAAAATATCTTTGAAGTCAACCCGATGCAACACTCACCTGCTGTGTGACCCCCACAGCTATGAGTCTTATATTCATCGACTTAATGAGATTCACTTCATCCATAAGTAGACCTTTGTCAAAGTTTGGAATTCCATCGGTAAGAAGTATGATGATATGAGCGACGCCATTTCTTGACCCGTAAATAGGATCGAAGAGACGAGTTCTGGCTAAACGTAGACCACCCGTTGTGTTCGTATTCTCTCCCTTGTATTTGATCAAGTCAATTGCGGCCAAGACTTCTGACTCAGTCATGTAAGCTAAGAAGTCGAAGTCCAGATAGCCTTTGTTTCCTATACACGGAAACAAGTTTGAAAATCATGCAGGTAAAATATTATAATTATAGTAGGCCTAATAGCAATAGTAATATTAATTCCATAACAGCATCAACGGAAATAGCAATTGCAACAGTAATAGGACTAGTAATAGTAATAGGAATATCAATAGTTATACCAATAGTCATTGTTCTTGTTATTGGCAATGTTATTGTCACTGTTTTTATTAGCATCATCGTTACCAATATTATTATTATTATTAATTTTCATTATTATCGTTATTATAATTACAATTATTATTATTATTATTATTATTATCATTATTATTATTGTTATTGTTAATATCATCATCATCATCTTTATAGTATAGTCAACTTTATTAAAACGATAACAGAGCTATAGCTGATGTTACATTTTAAGAAATATGTATATCTTGGAGGAATCTGCTAACCAAAGTCAACAGCTCCGACGTGTGTTCCGTTTGGACCAATGGGAAGAAGTCGAACGATAGATTTAATGAAGTTGATGATGAGGAGCCAATTGCTTCCTCCAGGTGGATCATTGTCTCCAATGCTCCCGGAATTATCGATCACAAACGCAACATCAGCCAAGCATGTAGCTGCAAACAGAACCAGGGTAGAGGGTGCAATGAGCATGGTGAATTGATTGATTAATTGATTGAATGAATGATTGACTAATTGATCGATTTACTGACTGCTTATTTAATTGACTGACTGCTTGATTGATCGATCGAACTATACTGACTGATTGACTGACTTAATGATTGACTGATTGATTGTTTGACTGACTGACTGACTTACTGATTGATTGATCGATTGATTGATGTCCAATGCTTAATCTAAGGCAGATAGTCTCATAATTCGAAGCCTTGACTTCTCTTACTCTGTATTGATTGACAAGTTTGGTTGTTGATGACTTTATTCTGAACGAAGTCAAGGCTATCGAAATTCTCTGCGAAGACATAGTTTTCCGAAGCAGGTTGCGTCACCAGCGACCGAAGTAATGTTTCATTGACCTTGAAATAATAAATATAAAACTTATATAAAATTTATAAAACAGAAGTTAGGAAACTTTTAAACATTGCTATAAAATTCAAAATCATAGCCAGGAAATAAAATTATATAGAAATTCTAGGTAGAAATTTTAAATGTCATCTTCTTAGATTTCTTATGACTCGTTGCCGCATCAGATGAGATAATATAAACTCGATACTGTTTATCTGTTTCTCACATTGTTAAGGCATATAATTAGCGGATTGTTGAATACGGAGAGTGATTGGGCGCCACATTTCCAGATGGAGGATTCAGCCAATGAGAAAGCGATATTCAAAACCTCTGCGACAATCGCAACCTAGCGTCCACTCCACCCAGAAGCTCAACCTTAGCATAGGAGCGCAGGACTCTACGTGTTGGAACTTGGCAGGTCACACACCAGAGGGCAAATCTCGGTCTAGTTTGACGGCACACAGCCAAAGAGATAGCCTCAGATGATCTTAGAAATTTCAAAAGAAGAGCGCTTCTTTCCATCACATATGTATATCGCAATGGCTCCTTGCATGGCTGTCGACAGTTAAATTCGACAATTGTGACAAATAGTTAATTAATATTTTGTCATTCTATAATAATTGTGATCCTACTGTGGTTTGAAATTTAATGAAAATTATTATTATTATTGCTCTTACTAGTAGTATACAATGCATGCATTAAAATATTTACCTGCTGTGTGACCCCCACAGCTATGAGTCTTATATTCCTCGACTTAATGAGATTCACTTCATCCATAAGTAGACCTTTGTCAAAGTTTGGAATTCCATCGGTAAGAAGTATGATGATATGAGCGACGCCATTTCTTGACCCGTAAATAGGATCGAAGAGACGAGTTCTGGCTAAACGTAGACCACCCGTTGTGTTCGTATTCTCTCCCTTGTATTTGATCAAGTCAATTGCGGCCAAGACTTCTGACTCAGTCATGTAAGCTAAGAAGTCGAAGTCCAGATAACCTTTGTTTCCTAAAGACGAAAAAACCGGTTACGGTGCATCGTATGTTGATGTCTGCTAATACAAATTACCTTAAAAGCTTCTCATGGACCCAGGGATGCAAAAGACCAAGATTTATTTTAAATCAAAAGTTTTTTTAGTTTTTTTTATTTGTTTTTTTTGTTTTTAGTTTTCCTAAATATCCGATTTGGTCACAACAGCTTTGTTATGAAAAGCATCAAACACAGCATGAAAAAGAGCTCCAACTTGTTTACATAATTAATTTGACTTGGTCTGGGAAAAAATAACTTACAATTAGTCACATAATGTAATTATTAGTAAATTGAATAAAATTATTTTAAAAAAATAAAACAAAACAAAAATTGGCATATTTGTTTGTTGTTTTGAAAAAAAACATTTTTGCAGCGCTGCAGTTGAACCCAGTTGATCTGGATTGGCACTAAACAGCAACTATTAACACTTGATTCTCCATCAGATTCTGAGAAGTATCCCACGTTTACTCACTCTTCCAGGGTCCTTGATTTAGGAGTCACCTTCGACAGCAATTTAACATTTTCTTAAAGTCTTTGAAGCGAACACATTTGGCAGGTGTGCGTGCTATCTGACCACGTAATGTACCACGTATGTATGTGTATACGTGTGTGTGTGCGCGCGCGCGCACGATGTATGCAATGTAGTGCAATCGATCATTTATATGGCACCATTTCAATGAACCTACTCAGGCGCTATCTGCGCAGGCCTATATGACGTTAAATGTCATTTCATTTGAATATCTTACATCAGTTAGCAAAACAGTGTACCGTAGGCTGAAAGAGTTGACAGTGTAGGCCTATATGTCCCTATAATTCTACGTACGTATGTACGTATGTGTGCTTGTTTCAATGCATGTGTGTGTGAGTGTATTCTTCATTTGATGCTTATGTAATGTAAGAATCTGCTAACCAAAGTCAACAGCTCCGACGTGTGTTCCGTTTGGACCAATGGGAAGAAGTCGAACGAGAGATTTAATGAAGTTGATGATGAGGAGCCAATTGCTTCCTCCAGGTGGATCATTGTCTCCAATGCTCCCGGAATTATCGATCACAAACGCAACATCAGCCAAACAGTCTGCTCAACAGCCAATAATGATAGAATATAAAATTATGTTCATATAATCTATGCTTTGATGGCATCTGGCAGTCAATTCTTTAACCATCGTCGTCGTAATGCAGTTATTCTTCATTGGCTAATACAAGAAGTAAAAATATTGCAACAACTCGAGCGCGCTCTAGCGAAAAGCATGATAAACTTTTTGGGTTTTCACCATGGCCCAACGCCCAACGCCATCTTGCGAACAGAGTGATTATTTATTGAAAATATAATCATTATCCATTGGCCTAAATGTGTGCAGTATAACATTGCATTCAAGTGTTTCAGAATGTTATCTAATTCGCTACTCTAGAGCTTAGCGCAACACATCGGCCAATTCACAAGTGCTGAGGAAACAGCTGGGTAGATAGGCCTATACTGAATGGACGCTGTATTAAGTACAATTGGTCGGTTGATTAAATTATTTATTAAATTATTTGATTAATTGATTGAGTGAATGATTGATTGATTGATTGATTGATTGATTGAGCGGAGAAATTGTGAATTGGAAATGAGGAAGATTGAGATAAGAAAGCGCTTATGGTGCAAAAATCACATTATTGCTTGCGTGTCGAACGATACAATTAATGATTCTGAAATATTACCACCGGAAGCTCTTGCTGCTGCTGTTGTCGTTGTTTCATTATACGCAAAGATGGGCGGAGTGGCAGACCCTGCTCCGATGAGCGTCCTAGCGGTGGATGGAGTTGAAGAAGTTGCCTGAGATGATGTCGCTGCCAGAGTACTGACCGAAGTTTCTGTAACTTTAAGGCAATTGATAATAAGACATGGACAAAAGATATTATATCGCATTGTATTTATGCATTTATAGAGCTCCTCTAGATGGTGAACCGTTCAGAAGCGCTGCCAGTGCGCAAGACTACTCTATCGAGAAATGAAGCTCAATAAATATATGAACCAGAATTATCTCCAACGTTCCTAATGCTGTCGTCTTAATGTTGCGTCGTAGGCAGATAACGCAGATGATGTTATATTTACCTGATCTTGCAGATCATTGGAGCACACCGTCGTGTGTGAGTATAGATTAACCTTATAATTATTTTTAATTTTCACAATCACAATTTAGGAAAATACACAAATACTCTAAAACAGACCTTGTGTAGGCCTATATTGGAACGCAAAAATTTATTAATTAGGCCTATTGGCGATAAACGTATACCCAACTGATCTAAACAAATATGCGATGAAGAAATTTATAAAATGTTTCCTGTGCAGCAAACGGTGCAATGTTGCGAATTGGTAATGGAAGTGCGTTCCAGTTTGAAGGTCTCAATGCATGAGAAGGTCCGGTGCGATGTATACAGGAGCGCGGGACCATTAAATCCCTACGAGTTGCAGAACCCAAGGATCGTCGACCTGAATGCGTGACTATGTGTTACCATCATATTAGGCCTATAAAGGATGCGTAAAATCATGACCTACCGACAGAACTCGCACCAGAGTCTAAAGTGTTAGTCTCTAGACCAATGCCAGCCTCCGTCGCAGCGTGAGAAAGAGAGACATTGGCCAATTCCGTAATGATGGATATCGTTATCGTCTGAGATCCAATCAAAGTAATCGGCAAAGTCGACGTCTCAAACTCCTGCTGATTATTCCCAGAAATATTGAGAAGAGGCAGAGTAGCGGTAACTACGCCGATAACTTCATTCGCAGTAGTCATTGGCGACGAAAAGGTTTCCATGGAGACGGCTACCTTGGTCGATAAACTTGGTAACGGTTTGCAAGTGTCTTCGTTGATTACTTGGTCTTTAATGCGGTCCAGACTGTCAAAGTCACCGGCGAAAACGTAGTTCTGTGAGTCTGGAGGAGTGACGATCCCTCGCAAAAGGGTTTCATTAACCTACAAATGAAGTACAGGAATGTCCATTTTGCGATCATATTACGAGCATAACCATAGGTCCTTAGCCATATTATTTTATCTCTTCAGTAGAATAAATAATCTCTATACTTACCACGCAATTAATACACATTGGAATGGAGATATGGGGAGAGATAGAAACCCCCAAAATACCATAATAGGTCCAAATAGACCGGCTTAACGGTCTAATTAGTCAGGTTATGTAGGCCTACATTGTCTATATTCCAAGGGTTCGATAGTCCGAAGATTGCATGGTGTCCGGTAGATCAGTGGTAAGATTGTGGTTTTAATGGTAACTGAATTGATGAATAGAACTGTGTTTGGCTAGAAGCTGGATTTCACCATTCTTTTCATTCATCCAGCTTCCATTTAGAGATGATTTTTTTACATCGATTCAGGTCTCAATTTTGCACATGCATTCTTTTCGTCAATTAATCCACCTTCTAGTTAAATTGATGTCGGTGTATTGAATCTTCGGAATATCGAACCTTTGGGCTATCGATTATCGAACCTTCGGACTATTGAACCTTCGGATTACCTAGCGGATACCGATTGACCACTTGGTACAACAAATTGATTACACGCACACGATACAATTAGGATTATTATCATCAATCCAATTTCCATTTTTCCGAATACAATGGGCGAATAATAACTGTTTGCTCGTGAACCATTGGTCGTGGAACCTTTGCTTGTATTTTACTATTAATTGTATGTAGCACTTTTCTCAGCTTAGCATGTGACATGGTGGCCGATTGGTTAAAGCGGTCGGCTCGTAACACTCAGTGTGCGCTGAGCGAGCGGGTTCGACTCTCGTCCGAAGCGACACTGTGTATGGACGTTGAGCAACTCCTTCGGCACAATTGCTCAGCATTACAACTGCAGTTGTGCCGTCGAGGCGTGTGTGCACTTCTGAACTAAACTGCAAGAAGGGCGATATCAAATAACAGTTGTATTGTGAAAGCTTTTATATCCAATTTACACTCAAAATGGCACAAATTCTACTCCGGACTCAGTTTTTTAAAGTGTGTATTTCGTATTACCAAAATGCAACGTTGTAAGGAGAGGTCGTTGTAAAAACGTTTGTCATTTGCTTAAATAATTAAAAGTCTTTACCTGATTTGTGACTCCGATGGCAATTAGTTTGATGCCTTCTGCCTTGATTTTATCCACCTCATCCTGTAGTTTATCAGCGTCGTAAGTAGGAATACCATCCGTGATCAGAATAATTATATGAGTTGCATTGGGCCTGGCTCCATATTGAGGCCCAAAGATACGAGTTCTCGCTAGGTTTAATCCACCAGTGGTGTTGGTGTTTCCTCCGTTGTATCCAACCTTATCCAACGCATCCTGGACTTCAAGTTCCGTCTGGTAAGCGTTCAGGTCGAACTCTAAGCGAGCGGCGTTCCCTGTTTAGCAAAAAATACCACGCGATAATCGCTTCTCGTACTATTCAATTTAAAATAATCTTCTGTTAGATCCATTGCGCTTGCGAAGCTTAAACGTCAGCCAATTTCAACCAGGTCATCACGATGGTTCATCAACATTCCGTCGAGAAATTTACTACGCTGGCCCAGCTGGACGTAAAGTTGTTGATTAGTAGAACATCTTTACTTTTCCATTAATGTTTAAATAAACAGCACGTCGATATTAACAAGAAATTTGTACAACCGATATGACCTAATCGACAGAGAAATGTTGATATATGTTATCGAAAATCAGTGTTAGATCTAATTATTTTTTAATCCATGCTATAATTGGAAGACGTTTGGAGAATCGTAGACCTACTCACCAAAAACTACAACCCCGACGCGAACGCTGCTTGTTCCAACGCTTAGAATGTGAACGAGTGTCTTGACGAAGTTGATAATCAGGAGCCAATTGTTTCCTCCAGGTGGGTCGGAGTCACGGATGCTTCCAGAATTGTCGATCACAAAAGCCACGTCAGCAACACAACCTGAACAAGTTAAGCAGACATTTCAATGTCCATTAGACATCCCGAATGCATCGTAGCGTTGGTGAGGCGTAGCTAATAAATACTAGGTCTTCTGCATTACAATTCGTGAATTTTATATTTAACTGGAGCTTCGTGAGGTTCGTGCGGCTCTTAAAGCATAGCACGCGGTTTTTCACACCGAGTGTGCCGCTGATTAGGTTACACTAGGATAGGGACTATATAAATGTATAAATAAAATAAATTGATATGTCTACGTAAGCCTATTTATATAAAACTGCGGTCTTGGTCTTGGTCTCGACTGCGTCGGTCTTGGTCTTGGTCGTAAAGGAACGGTCTTGGGATTGGTCTCCGTCTTAGGTTAGCGTTCTTCGTCATTTGCCGTATCAGAGCAATCTCTTTTATATTTGTCGGTTGTTTTCGATTATTAGAGACACCGGATGTTTAAGCTCTACGCGCTTGTCATCGATCAATGACGTGCTGACCATCTATATATACATGTTACTACGGTCAAAAAATGCATTTGCAACGAAATCAGCCATTTGAAAATTTGCTTTCACAAATGTCAAAGTTTAGGAACAATCTAATAAGTATGTGGTCGGCCACGTGTAGTCACTGTTAACCTACAATTCTAAGTACAAGTAGGCCTACATATGTACACCATTCAAACAGAACGTAAATCTACTTGTGCAGATGTTTTATTTAGAACCTATCGATACTTCAAGCAATTTATAGTGCGATATTCTCAGGCCGAAGCCTATGGCTGAACCCGCAAAAGTTCAGACTGGCCGGTAAAACTGTTTTCTGGACCATTATTAAGATTATTATTCTGCAGCAATAAAATTAATATTTTAAGCGTGTTATTCCGTTTTAGCGTCGTAATAAATTGAATTGTTTATAAGCAAAGAGCATCGGTCTTGGTCTTGGTCTCGGACAACCCGGTCTTGGTCTTGGTCTTGGACCTCTCGGTCTTGGTCTCGGTTTTGGTCTCGAGGTTTTGGTCTCGTGCCCAACACTGATAAATAATATATATGTAATTAAAAAATTATATTTATATTCATTATTATTACATAGTGGGATTGAGGCCTACTTACCAGCAATATCCACAACTGTGAAAGGAGGTTCAGTTGTGGAAGTGATATTAGTTGAGTTGTCTGGACTAACAGTGAAAGACGTTGAATCGGTAAGCTCGAAAACTGGAAGAGTGGGAGAAACTGCGCCTATCAAAGTGTTTTCGGTGACTGGAGTTGATGGAGGTGGACTGGAAGTTGTGGTTAACGAACTGTGGTCAGGTGGTGGAAGATACGAAGTTGACGAAGGCAGAGTGGTTGGCGTGGTGGATTCAGTCAACGAGGAAGTGGACGTCGAAGTAGTTTCTGTTGACGATGGAGCAGATGAAAGTACCACTGACGATCTTGACGTGAGTGGTGTAGAAGTGGTTGACTCTGTGGTCAATGTTGACATAAGTAGCGTTGATGGAGTACTTGCAGTGGAAGGAGTACTTGTAGTGGTCGTAGATGATGTTGTGACTTGGATTGTTGTTGTAGCGGACGGTGTTCTTGTCGTGATCGTTGCCGTTGTTTCTGGTGGAATTGTGGCAATGGGCTTACACGTCTGATTGTTGATAACCTCGTTCTGTATACGATCGAGGGAGCTGAAGTCACTCGCATGGAAGTAATTCTCAGAACTTGGTTGCGTCACAATTGACTGCAGAAGCGTCTCGTTAATCTACCGACAGAGTGTTGTAAAATAGGTGGAACTTTCCGATGAAGACATTTACCCAATTTACACAGAAGAAGAGGCTTTCGTGTAGGTCCCCTACTTGAAGTTTAACACTAATAGACCCGTATTTTGCTACATGTGAATAAGTCGATTCCCGCGACTTCGTTTTTGGAGCGTGCGACAATTTAGAGGTTCCGTTTACGATTAGGAATTAAATTTGGCAGATCAAACGGAGGCTATGATTACACACCTAGGCTATATGGTAATGACCTAGAATGAGGCGCAGCAATATTAGGTTCTAGAAAGAGTTCATGTGAAACATATTAAGTACATGGAGATTACGCTAAATTGTTTGGGTGTATCCGAATATCCGGAGTTAACTTTAAGCTGTGTGAAATCTTCCATTCAGCACTCATATGCTGGAGCCAAGTAAATGTAGTCGGAGAGACGTAACCCGTAACTCCCTCTCAGGCTAGTTTCAGGAACTGTTTTACTATAAGGACCCTGATCGAGTTTCTAATCATAGATTATAATGTATACCTCGCTTGTGACTCCGACTGCAACAAGTCTGATACCGCTTGCTTTGATCCTATCCACCTCGCCTTGCAGTTTGTCTGCGTCGTAATTAGGAATTCCGTCTGTGATCAGTATGATAACATCCAGTGCATCTGGACGATTCCCGTTCTTTGGATCAAAGATAAGTGTCCTTGCAAAGTACAGACCACCGGTTGTGTTTGTGTGGTAACCTTTGTAACTTACGAGATCCAGTGCGGAAAGAACCTCTTCTTCGGTTTCATATTCGTTCAAGTAAAAGTCTAAATACGCTTCATCGCCTACAAAAGTAAAAAAAAACGTTTTCCAAAGTAAAAAATAAAAGTATACCTTGCAACAATTTCATAAGCAGAACAGAAGTCAGGGCATGGAAAGCGAGTTCATCTGGTCTAAAATTAAATTAAATTCAACCGGTCCTAATTATTAAATAGGTCTCATTATTATTATCAACGACAGGAACAAGTCAGCTTGTTCCGCTAGCTGCAGAAAATCACTGACGCTAATGTCAGAATTTTCAATTCAGCTTAAGCCTTTTGATAAATCAAGTTCATTATAAAAGTGACAATACGATAACAAAAATCGCAATCGAATTCCATTAGTCACTCAATGGCGTCAACGTCGAGTTTCAACCTTGATTAGCTAAATAAAAATTGAATATAGGCTTAGCCTACTTGTTGCATTTTAAAATAATATAGAATGGGTCTTTGTAAAATAATCAGACATTTTACAGCGCTTTTACATTAATCTCTAGTAAGCTATTTCAGGAATCGAATTTAATAGTCGGCAGCCATGCAAGTCGCCGATTGCATTGTACATCTGATTTAGCCAATGTCGCCACCTAGCGAAAGAACGACTAATCAACCTCACGGGAAAAGCTAACCGCCCCATTGTGCTATCCAATGACTTAAATACTGACTTACTGAAGTCGACAACGCCGATATGAGTTCCATCCGGACCGACATTAAGCAGTTCAACTAATGCTTTAACGAAGTTGATGATGAGAAGCCAGTTGTTTCCTCCCGGTGGATCCTTGTCTCTTATGCTTCCAGAATTATCTATCACAAAGGCCACATCAGCGTAACAACCTAAAAGCAGAAGCAATCAATTTTTTGGGTAACACATTCTGCAAATACAACTTGTGTAAGTTCAATAATAGTGAATAGGTTAAATAGTAGCCTAAATATTAACGTGACGCGCAATGTCTGACACTTAGAAGGGAAATGCAGTGTAACAAAATACTTTATTAATAATATAGTGACAATTACTGCATTATTTTATAATATAGTATATTCAGTTAGCCTACTTGAGCAACTTAGTTATTATTGTTTCAAGCAATCTGTATGGTTTCGGCAAAAATAAGACAATCTTCGATTTCCACAACTCCTTGAGCTAATTTATTTCAATGAAAATTAGTAAGAAAAGCAATCGCATTCAAGACGCATCCTGTAAACACTAATACGCACATCGATCAGCGCATGGAGGCGAAGTAAACAATCCAACGTCTTAATGAACTTTTCATCTTTATTGTAATCTCAAAATATATTAGGCTTTGATCATAGTCCTATGCTAAGCGTGTGGAAAGGACTTATTATGAGCGGTTTGCCTTGTCTCAGCTTTTGACCAAATGGTCGTTGCAAATTCCGTTTCGAAATCGATCACCAGTGAGAAAAGAGAGATTAGGTGGAGGGGCTGTTTAGGTGGATTTCGTCGATGATGAGAGCACTTGAAAGCGACGGGATAAGCCCCTATTGATAGTGGAATTCTTGATGAGGTTTGACTGCTTATGACTATGACCAGTAAACTTCTATAGCGCCGCCATATTAATGCTCAGGGCATCAACCGACGGCGCACCAAAACAAATCCGAAATCAGGTCCAATACAAAAGATTAGTCCTAAGAGACAGAAAGGCAGCCTGAGGAGGACAGGCAAGGGTAAGCTTAGATTGGAATACATGCGACACTAATCCGAAGCGCGATAACCACCGGCTAATCTCATCCAAAACATCAAAATGGCCAATCAAAATTCCATGGGGAAATTTGCTACGTTAGTGCGGACTTACAAGACAGTTACTGATAAATAGAATATCTCAACTTTTCCCTGTACATTTAAAAGGCGTTGATATGCGAAAGGCAGGGGTGTAACAAGCGGAGCAGGGGGGCACCGGCTTCCCAGTTTCAAAACTGGAGGGGGCGGCAAAGCCCCACAGTTTTAGTGTTCAGTGTCCCCATGTCCTCCCCAAATCGTTTTTTTATGTTTCTCCAATGGCACTTTAAGATAACTATTGTTAAAATAATTCGTGCCCCCCATTTTTTAATTTCTAAGGGGCAAACTTAAAAAAAGTGGAATATTTTTTAAATTATGCCCTCCCACTTTTCGAAACCTTGTTACACCTCTGGTGAAAGGTATTTATGTAAACGAACTGTCATCATAGACAGAGAAGTATAGATATCAGCTATTTCACTGACCAGCCTCATGGATCGAAAATATGGGAAGTGTTTGCGTATCAGCTCCGATCAACGTTTGAACAATTGTCGTCGTAGTTGGAGTTTGAGTTGAAGTTGAAGGAATTGACGATTGATTTATGGTTAAGCAAGTATTCTCGTTCACCACCTGATTCTTAATGTCATCGAGACTGCTGAAGTTTTGCGCGTAGAAATAGTTTTCGTCGCTGGGTTGAGTAACAATTGACCTCAACAAGGCTTCGTTGATCTAAGAATAACAATTGTCGACATTTGAAATGCTGTAGAACCATGTGGCATTACGGAAAATCAATATGGCAGTAAAAATTTAATTGCTGATATTTATTTCTAGGTAACTTCAGCAAATCTCTCAGATATTATTACGTCCAATTTTGAATCATAAATGGCATCATATGAAACAAGTTACTGTACTCTTTACTGAAATCATAGCAAAACATATTAGGGACCAGAATTAACCTAGGGAACCAGCGCTGGACATTATTTATAAGTGTATGTAAAAGACAGAATGGTTTAAGGTAGAACATGCTTTTTGGACGAAATTACATTTAACTAAGATGCAACAGATTTCGCTTCGGTGCAGTCGATATGCAACTTCTAGAGTAACAAGCAATTCTTCGCTTTAACGTAATTAATTATTTATAGATAATAAAAAAGTTTTCAATTTGGAACTACACATAGGTCTACTCTGTTCCTCTCGTATCTACGTCTAAGAAGCTGCATTGATGTAAAAGATAAGTAGAAGTTGAATTGATGAAAAGAATCACGCTTAAGTGGAAGCTGGATTGTTGACAAGAGTTATGCTTAAAAGGAAGCTGAATCGATGAAAGGAACCATGCTTAAATACAAGCTGGAAAGATGAGAGAATGTCGCTTACACGGAAGCGAGATCGATCGATAAAAAGAATTCTGCAGAGTAGAAGCAGGCTTTATGAACAGAATCATGCTCAAGTAGAAGCTGGATTAATTAAGCATTCTGTGCTTAAAAGGTTAGACACGGAAAATTCCTTAGGGAAACGCTGGTTGAATGAACCATTTATTTTAATTACATTTTTGAAAATTAATTACGCCAAATGAGGAATCACCGAGTTACATATAATTATTTTCTAAATAGCGAAAGTTTCTTGCTCACGTCATTTGTGACTCCAACTGCAATGATTTTGATGCCTGCCTCCTTAATTCGATCGACCTCTCCCTGTAGTTTATCAGCGTCCACTGTGGGAACGCCGTCGGTAATAAGTATGATAATGTTCGTTACATTTGGTCGATTTCCATATATAGGATTAAAGAGACGAGTCCTTGCGATGTACAGACCACCTGTTGTGTTCGTCCGATAACCCTTGTAACTTACGAGATCCAATGCGGAAAGGACCTCTGCCTCTGTGCTATATTCGCTGAAGTCGAAATCCAGATACCCTTCGTCGCCTGGATTTTTAGAGAAAACTTAATTTAAAAGACCAATAAGACAACCACGACGATTACGGCGATGATGACGATGATGACGACGACGATGATGATGATAATAATAAGAATAGCAATAATAACTTTTGCTTCATTTCAAACGGAGTTCCTCCGCCCTTTAATCCATTACATCCATTACTCTACGGTGCACATATTGAGCATTTCACACGCAAAATAGGTCTACAAGACTATGACGCACAAAGGCAATGTATCAAAATCGACAAAGGATTCTTAATTAAGGAAGGCGTACTCAGTCCTTAATATCAAATTAATGTCAATGCTACATTGGGCTGTGCTGATTAGCCTACAGGGCTGTTGACAATACTCGAAAAAGTATTGCAATAGCAATATCAATACTTCCTAAAAGTATCGCGACACCAATACCATTACTTTTTGAGAAAAGTATTGCAATACCAAAACCAATACTTATACCAATACCTTTTCAATATGCTTACTGTATTCGATCTTAGCATTGATTATAATTCATGCACCGGTAATTATAGAAAATTTCATAAATTTGGCTCATCACAGGGAATCTAGATAAGAGGAATATTTTTGTCGCCCCTATCGAAATTTTACTTCTACTTGAAAATATGGAGCTTTATGCTTCCAACGATTTTTTTATTTTGCTGACATACCTGGTAGTTATTCGTAAATTTGGCTTCGTGACTAAAAGTTGATGAATTAACTTGATAATTAAATGATATTCGATTTTTGATTGTGAAATTTGATAATTGAGCGTGAAATTGTATGGTGTATATGAAATAAGAATTCACAGGGAATAAATACTCAGAATCAGGAAGGGGAGTGAGGCAAGGATGTCCGCTTTCCCCAATGTGCACCATACGCTTGCCCAAACTATAAATACATGCATGCATGCATGCATCCATACAAACATACATACATACAAACATACATGCATAGGCTACATATATGCACACATACACACATACACACACAGACATACATACGTACATACTAATAGACAATGTATATCGCTTTAGAAATTTGGGGATTACGATTACGATTTACACTTATTTTAAAAGGATCTAAAACTTCTGGCTTCCGAGTATCGCCCAAAACTGTTGACACAAAAAAACATAGGAACTTTCCAGTCCTGTGCAGATTGGTCCTTGGGCCACTCACAATGTCTTTGAAGTTTGAAGTAGCCAAATTAATTAAGCAAGTCACTTCTACCAGTGAACGTAAAAGGACATCGGCCTACTTCGGTCATTTATCTATTTATAAATTATTTCATCTGTTCGCAACAATGTTTATATAATATGGCCGAAAGAGGCTATATACATAGGCATAAAATTATCAAAAGGGTTGAAAGCGAAACGATTAACTTCTCATCTTTCTTGAGAAACCAAATGAATTTTAGTGGGAAAAAGTATTGGAATCGAGTACCACTGACAGGCTAAAGAAAGTATAGCGATATATATGCGATACCAGCAAAATAAAACTATCGCGATACTCGCTGTGACAAGCCTACTGACAAAGGTATCGGCGATAGGCCTACCAAAGTATCGCGATACTTTACCGCGATACTAACAGCCCTAGCTGATTAGTATTGTATAAACAATATTGAAAATGCGTCACGAGAAACTTACTGAAATCGACGACACCGATGTGAGTGCTATCTGGACCAACGTCAAGTCTACGAACTAATTCTTTAACGAAGTCGATGATGAGAAGCCAGTTGTTTCCTCCCGGTGGATCCTTGTCTCGTATGCTTCCAGAATTATCTATCACAAATGCCACGTCAGCAGAACAAGCTGCGCAAACAAAAATTCATGGGCATCTGACAAAAATAACAATATGAACAATAATAGTCCACTAATTTAAAGTCTGTAGTTGATAATTGTTTAGACAATTCATTTCTAAATACTTCTGATGTGAATTGTGAAGATGAATATATGAATCAAGCTCTCACACATTCATAAGTTATTCGATTATTTTTTATGATCTGTTGTTCATATTGTACCTTATTTTCTAGCATTTTTATTGAATCTTGGCCTATATACTTAGTCTACTGCCAATAGATAGGCCTATAATTATTTCTTTGGATCCGCTTCTCTCTAATTTTGCCGCGTATTCTGTTTTTATATAATTATCCTTGTTTACAGTAATAATTGCACATAGTATAATACCGACAGAACTTCGCTTTATCTTAATCCACAGTGTGAGGTTAATTATTTCTGGTTTGAGGAGATCACTCTACGCTTACTAAAACCCGTTGAAAGACTGAGGACTGGACTTGAGATTGGTGCGGAATGTACCAGAAGCAGCCGATGAAAGCAGCAGAGACTACAAACAGCTGACATTAGAAGAGACAACCAAGGATCCATGTCTGCTGAAAGAAATAAAACATCAAGTCTCACACAATTCCTACTCATTTCATACATACTCGCATTCGCTATGTTTGCTCATAAATATAGGCCTTTAATGCAATAGCTATGTAGCTTTTCCACGTTTAGCGAATGTCAGTAAAAACTTAAAAAGATTTTTGCCGTTTAATTTATAAATTATTCTGCTTGTTTATAGTAGAATCTAATTAATTGTTTATGCCAACAATGTAAAAAACAAATATATTATCTTTTATGCTAATTCAAAGAATCATATTTTTTTAAACAACGAGGTAGAAACTAAGTCTGATAGGAATTACCCTAATTGTAAAAAACATTAAAACATGTATTAAGTATTAAATAAATTAAGCGATTCAGTCATCTTGTAGTGTTTTGTAAAGACTATGTATTGCAAGACACACCACACTGATTCTAATAAAAATGTCATCCTGTTCTTGACTCAAAGGCTTACAGCACAAGAAAAGGTGACGACAAGAGTTGCGTTGGAATTCAAGCCGCAGGTATAATCAGCTCAATAACGTAGATCCATGTTCATATCTTTAAGAATAAAAATTTTATTTGTAAAATATTCTGCTTATTAATTTTCCAAAACAATCTAGTTATTAATTGTTCATTTGAACAAAATAAAGACGAATATAATTGTTTTCTCTTTTGTTTATTTCAAAGAATCCTTTAGTCGTAAATCAATGAGGATGAAATTATATCTGATAGGAATTACTCGAAATGTAAGAGACATTGACTAGAATCATTTATTTAATAGTTAATGTATGTTATAATCATTTTGTTGTGTTTCGTAAAGACCAAGCCTGGTTAGATACCTTTTGAACACTCCTAATGTTATGTCAAATGAAATAAAAGGTGCGGGATCGATGCAAAAAAAATAGACCGTGCGGCGTTGGCCTATAGTATAGTATGTCTTCAGCATCTTAATTCCATCCTGTTCTTGACTCAAAGGCCTCCATCACAAGCAATGGTGAGGAGAATAGTTACGCTGGAATTTAAGCCGCAGGTGTAATCAGGTTAAAAACGTAGAGAATAGGTTTATGTCCATTATCTTTAGAAATCAAAAATTACACAGAGCACAGATTTTTCAATGTAAAACTTATTGTCATACTTGTTGGCCTATTCTTATACCATCACACGTAGGTCTACATACATTGTTCAATATCCAGTCACAAGCATCAGCAAGGGCACAGCATAATCGTTGTATCCATATGAATACAGACGGATAATCATAATCTTTGTTTATGACAGAACTTTTGAAAAATCTTCAACTTATGACGGTTATTCACCTATGTATTGTTTATTTCAAAGAAAAGATAATTACACTGACCCTAATTGCTCAAATTGTAAGACATAACTTAGTAATAGACAAATAAAATATAAAATAAGTGTTTTGTCATCTTGTACTGTCTTATCACCCACGCGTTTAATCGTGATTGTGATTTAGTAGCAGAATATAGCACATTCATAGGGAATGTTTCTATACATAGGGCCTACCTATACGGAAGTCCAATTAAATTCGCATAATTTATATAATTTAACTTCTAGTGGCAATCCGTGGTTCCAGTTTGTCTAAGTTCCTGATGGCTTATCATGACTCAAACAAGTCGCAATGGCTCCAAGGTGACCATACGTGTTTGCGATTTAGTTTATGAGCATATTACGATCAGTCACATTCATTGCTTGACCAGCCACGACTTACTTTCCTGTGGGCTGTCCAATGCACTCAACATTGTTCTGAAATGAATGAAATTTAATTGAGTTCGTAAGGATAGTCGAACATTTAGGACACAGGTGCATTGAAGCGTGTCAAAGAACATCAAGGAAAGGATTGCCGACATATGCAGTCGAGAGATGGCGCTATTTTTGATGAGGTCACTAGTATGCAGTATATCAATGATAAGTTGATCTGCTTGTTATGATAACTCGTCGAGATACACTTAAGCCCCCACAGTCAGTGTAACCTCACCATTGAGATATTATACTCTAAATTGTTATATTATGACTGATACGCTTATAAACTACTTATGTTATATTGCATTGTATGATCTATTGTGTGGGCATACATCGCCCAATATAAATTAACGCTGTGTTAAAGTTCTGGATGGAAAACTTAAACGTTTTCACATGCGTGTGAGAATCTAACTGTATAGATATCTGACCATAATATTTAACTAGCGATTCACCATAATTGTGTTGCATTGTGGGTCTTTTGGCCATTTATAATGCGCTACTAGCACACTATAGTAGTTTTAGTTTAACAACTCTGTACGATGATGAAGATCATTATCATCTCCATTCTCCTTTACCCAGCTTTGGGACTGACACTATCCGAGAACCGACAATAGCATGAACTATTGAGGCTAATGTTGAGAATACACGTTTTCAACGAATAGCTCTAAGATGTCTTAATTCAAATTACGAGAAGCTAATAAGCTTGGAAATGTGCTAATTAAAACTGGAAGTGTGTAAGATACGTCCATGTCTCGGACTTTACACGAAGCATTTCTAGGACAGGCCATGCTTCTGCCTACATGCGTGATGTGTTGCACTGGCTTCCCCTCCCGCAGCGCATTGTATTTCGACTCGCCTTCTTGGTATGGCGCTGTCTTGTTGGGGCTGCGCTTGATTATCTTCAGGAGCTATGCTGCCCGACTGCTGCCAGTGCTCATCTGCAGAGGGCGCTGCGCTCTGCTGTGCTAGGCCTTCTCAGAGGTTCCATTATCACGCACTGCTATTCTGCAGCATCGTGCCTTATCTGTTGCGGGCCCTGCCAATTGGAATGGGCTTCCTCTGGATCTCCGGCCTTTACCTAACAACTCTTCACCTTCTTTCTATACTTCTCTTTGGCCTCCAAGTATATAAAGGCGCTATATTAAATTTCATAGATTGATCAACCAATCGATTGATTGGTTGACAAAGTACAAAGAGATTATGAGAGATTACCTATCAGAGATTATTGCATATTTGCATTTTTGGAGTGGTTGGTATGTTCCAAAGCAAATTAGTTGAAATATTGGAAGATTTTAAAGAAATACGATTAGAAGCTATCGAATGTATTTCTGAGCTGAAATACTTCGGATAGAGCCTCAATTAGGCCTGTGAAAAGGAATTGAGTGGAAGTTTTCCGTTTACAAGAGCGTGGACATCATCGACAAAAGGTGTCCAGCGTAGGTCTACATAGTCGAGCGCATCTGTTTGTCTTATAAATGTTTTAAGTGATACTGGAAGGACTGAACTTCTCTCAAATACAGACTCGTTTCTTCAGAACAATTAATTCAGCAAATCTTTACAACAGATTGAAACGTGCCTGAATCTAGAACCAGGCTTCTAAAGCGCCACTTGAAAGTCAAGCGAAGGGCATCAGCCTACTCATAAAATTTAGGAAATACTGATTCATTGCCGCAGAGTTCTCAATTTGTAGGGTTATATTTCTATTCTATTTGATCTGGAATACCGGTTAAATGCATTTCTTCCTAGCGTAAACCTACACTAATGATACTCTGCTGCGATAGGCGCTTCAAAAAAATGCCCAAATAATAATAAACAATGTACTTTTTTCGATTTCTCAACGCAGGGCTTATCATATAATCGCCTGAAACCACTCTGCATATTAACTGTTAGTGCTGGAAAATGCAAAAATATGCATACAATATTCTTAGACAAACACGCACTACTTGCAATCAACTAGGCAATTAATGTCCGAAATACCTTGACAAATAAATGAATCTCAAACCTTTACGAAGTTCATAATAAGAAAATTTATTATATAAAAAAGGAAGTAAGCATACAAGACTTACACATGACTTGCAATTAAAATATACAAATCAGAGCTGTAAACGATTAATTTAATTTTAATGGTTAACTTTTGAAAATGAAGGATTAATTAATAGTTAATTTCGATTAAATAAAAAAATGTATAAAATAATCGAAACGATTAATCGTTAAAGTAATTTTAATCGTTACAATAAATTGCCGATTAATCGATTAATTAATCGTTAATTTTCGCAGCTCTAATACAAACTTAATTCAAGATAATGGGGAAGTGGTATTATACCAAAATGCTTCTTACCCTATTGTTGTCCTTTACTCGTGTGGTAGTTAAGTCATCCAAGATTTCGTCTCGAAGAATAAAGTCCCAGTGTGTGGCTATGAATTACAAGATGTAATACTTCAACTGTTGTCCAATTCGTCAGCAACCTATCCGCCATTTTAGGCTACGATTAGCTCTTCATTGCGTTTGCTCGCATCATTTAATCGATGGCGTGTGAACTAAATAGATTTTCAACTGAGCTCTGCAATCTATCTTCAAATGTGACCTAAATATTTTAATTAGTTTATTTTAAACGACAGAATTCACAATGCTAATTTTGTTACATACGATAATCTCTAAACTGGACAGTTCATATGCGTATACATTACGTAAAAGCGACGGAAGTTATTTAACAACGTGCAAGATCTATAGGCCTATTAGCATTGCGCTCAAACGTGTGACAATGATTTAAACGCCCATAGAACATGCGACCCTACCGCAGACTAGAGTGTCAATATGACATCTTCAGTAGCCTACAGTATTAGACGATGACACGGTTGACTGAATTCTTGCCAGTTGCCCGAGACAGATAGAACAAAACTTTGCGTGCATCGGAGAATCGTGGCTCAGCCTAATGATACATGTGAACTACCAATCAACTCACAAGGCTGGAAATACTTCAATGGGATAATTAAATTTAATATAATATAGTGATAATCTATAACAATGTTCGTCTAATTTCAAACTGACAGACCGCAGTATGATTGCAAGTACAGCCTGAACAAATGATGGCATCACAGAAACCGAATTTAAATATCGGCAGCCAGGAAAGGCTCCTATATTAAGCAATTAGGCTATAGTAACAGGCTACTTACACGTAGTCCAAATGAGCTATGGTTGCATATCATACTGCCATAAATTATAAGGAGTAAATAGATGATAATTTCCAGTCAAACTCATTGATTATTTCTTAATTCGAGTCGTAACCATACATGTGAATGACTGACAAGATTAGTCATTCAAGAATAAGATGAGAATGTACCTGCTAAATTGCCCATTCAACTGATTTGAGTAAGCTTGTTTTTGTCCACCACTTGTAGAGTGATTAGTTAAGTCAGGCTTATTGTGAATAATTAAGATTAATTAAGATTAACTACAATTAATTATCATTAGTTATATGTAGCCTACTATTATTATTTGGAAAATTTCCTAATGTTAATTTACACAAGGGTTTTGCTCGCTGCGTAGTTAAATAATATAACAATATCAGTGCTCACAAAGATTATATAGCTATGCCTAAATACGTCTATATGTTTAGGCCTATATCATGTTTGATGCTCTGGATTTTGTTGCAATAAAACACATTCATTCGGTAACGTATTTTCGTTCGTTCGTTCAACAGCCATATAATGCCCACATTGCTACTCCAGTCCAATAATAGGCCTACATGCGCTAATTAATGTCAAGTGTTGTCACTGAATATTCATGATTATAAGGACTTTCAAAGAGGTTGTCATATCGCATCTTCTAAGAAGACAAATGTTTCTGGATCAGTTTGAAATGACTTCATCAGCAGGTCCTCATTCACTCATGAATAAGCTGGTGCCCTGCGCTTGGTTTTCAAGTAGCAATTTAGTAGTTTGGAGATTACGATTACGTTTACACCGAGACCAGTCAACAATGATCGGTTATCTCCGAATTCAGCTTGTTTTCGCAAATACATGCAAAGTGATCGCCACTACACGTTCTTTCGTGCCAGTACCAAGCCTGGAGACAGAAGGAGGGCGACGTACGCTGATCATCGTTGTTACGACGCAGTGTCATAAAACTGCAACTAACGAACTGGATTAAGCCACAAACAACTCACCGAAACGTATCTTGCCTGTACTTCTCTTAGCTCAACCGAAATATGGTAGAACGGTCGCTGAGTGCTTAAAGCAGACATTGCAAAAAACTTTGTATTTTACTTTATAGTAGTTGAGTTCAAAATGTGTGAAATTCACAGTTCCCTCGTGTGTGGTTCTCTTACCCACAAGTATGGTTCCCTTAGATGTCTCCACACATTAATTAAATCACCTTAGTACCATATAGACTTGACTTGACTTCTGAGATCACTTGCAACCGACCCGTAGTAATAAAGCGAGAAATCACTTCAGAGTCCTTCACCACGAGCCACCTTTTTGGCCTTAGACTGTAATTGCTTTTTAATTGGAGCGCATTCCACAGGAGAAATTCGACTGCAAACAGGGCCAACATTATACACAGATAATCTACAGAGAGAGTATACATCACAGGACGTTGATTGTTAGTTTGACGGTTGACAACCTCTCTAAAGACACAATAAGGTTGTAGAAAATTTATGCAAAGTAAGACAAGGAAGCGTACGTGTATAGGGCTAGGCGTATACATATGACAAGAAAATAGCATCGAATTTGATCAGCTTTTCCCCCAGTCTTTATCTTTGTGCACAATTTTTGTGACAATTACTTAAAACTCGTCTTATGGACTTTCCTCCAGTAGTCTACATGTCTCTATTCGACTTGCATGGTCATCATACTATAGATCACTTGGTGATTGGGCGAAAGCTTTACGCGCTCTGACTTGCTACTGCTTTGATTGAAATGTAGGCCTATTGAATCCTCTATTTTCAAATAGTCCATTTCAATATTTGCATCCGTTGACTGTTTAATATACATTGTCATCAGCGGCGTCAATCGTTCTCCCCGTCTGAGTGACGGAGGAAAACCCTCGCTCCCCATGCTGTGCACTTGTTAGGAAGGCAAGATATTTCGCCCTTAAGATAAAAAATCCCCACCTGAAATTGGAGGCATTTGCCTCCGGACCCCCCTGTGTGGACGCCCCTGTTTATTATGTATAAAAAATCAATACACGTTGCCATGTTTATCAAAATAACTAATAATTATTAGCTCAATTCGATTTTATTTTTTAGCTAGTTAACCTGCATTTGCCGTTCTGTTATATTATTGTTCCATCCTGATTCTGTTTTTTGCTTCTTAGTCCCGTTGGACATAATAATGTGACAATAATTTGTCATCCTATGTTGATTTTATGGTATACTAGTCATTACATGCGATCGTAATAATCGGAATCTTGCTTTGTTCGAGGTCAATCTATTGCATAGGTCTACCAACATTAGGCCTACTGCCTCTTGTTAATGTAGGCCTATTTATTGCCATCTGGGAACAAGAAACGAATTGTTTTACTTCTTGGATTTAATTTCAGACATAAAATTCAAATTTTGTTGACATACGTAATATGCAATTTTTTTAGCAGATATCTTATGCTACGGATAGATATCTAATGAACTTTCCTTCTTCATATGAATGTTGCTTAAATAAAACTAATAAAAACTATTTGACATCTCTCAAATCGTCTGAGGTGCATCGTAGACCTTTGTAGAGTTTCTTGGAAGCGACATCCAGTATAATACGACGCGACTTTGAATCTGGGTCGAATACTTATAAGTATACGTTCCTTTGCATCTATAAAAACTTCGTGATATATATATAATATATAGTTATATAAATTTATAAATTTATATTTGTAAAGGCTATGGTCATATATTATATATATATTTCTTTCGAATATATATATAATATATAACCATAGCTTTTACACACACATATATATATAATACTCATACAATATGATAGGAAATTTATTGAACCTGAACCCATTCGGGTGAAACATATCTCAGCCTAAGCTTACATGGTCCACGCGCACTCTGTGCAACGTATATGCAATGGACAGGTGGTTGCGTGTCCTATTCCCTGTTTCTGCATGTCTGGTTGGTTTTTTAAACTGCGGGATGATTTTTCGTGCGATAGCCTGGTGGGCACTGCAGTGCTTCAGTCTTTACTGCTTCATCGAGTCCATCTGCGTTTCACCGACAAATGACTCACTACCAAATTGTTTTTTATTCGCTCAATGTGTTCGGTTAAAAAGAAGCTGGTTTAATAATAGGCAAGCATGTTCGCTTTAATAGAAGTAGCCTATACGTTAGAACACGATTGATGTAAGAAATTCCTCTAAAAAAGTTTTATAGGCCTATTAATGAAAATCATGCTTATCAAAATGGAAGCTGAACTATTAAAAAGGACTCCTTGTTTAAATAGAAATTGGATTGACTCAAATAGGCTACGGGTAACTAATGCCGACATAGACGTTTAGCTACCGAGCATTATTTGCATCAATTCAATTTTTATTTTTCCGAATGCAATTGACGAATAATAGCTTTTGTCCAAGTGCCATTTGTCGTCAATTTCCCATAGAACTCCAATTATTCGCTATTTATGGATGACCTTTCTCTCAACTGCACTGCTCTGATCCATTAAGATGTAATTGAATAGTTCCAACGCGGTGCAGGTTTAAGCCATTGGTATACTATATTTCCCAATATAGCATATGATCTTTAACTATCCAGCTTTTAATTCCGAACATTATATAGGTACTAATTATATCTACCGCTAACATCCCATTTGCGCTGTTTGTTATCATATTCATTGCTGTATTGCGTCAACGTTGTCTACAAGTTTTTTGGACAATAAAACTTTGCTTACAAGCACCTTAAAAGGCCAACCCATCAATAATACATGCCAGGCCACGCACTCAGTCAATGCTATTAATATCATAGACCGTGCAATTACTACCCTTGTGTTGGAGCGATTTAAACGAATAAGAGACGCGAATGACACGCAATGTTAAAATAAACTTATTAAGATCGCGTGCAAAGACGATGGCCACAATGAAGGTACCACCTATTCACTCAACTGACATCAGTATACGGTATTGAAGCCATTGAAACGATGTTAAGTTCACAGTAACAACGATTTTCAATATGGATTTTAATTGTATTTAGGAGAAACCTTTATTTAGTCGTGCATCACAGAATGTCTTGAAGATTGGTCATTTGGACGGACATAGAGACAGAATGAAAGAGACTTCAGTGTAACGGTCTCAATTTGTCTATGAATGGTAAACCTATGAATTGATACAGAATTATATGATGAGTAATTGGTCAATGCACGGTGGAAAGGATGTTGAAAATCCACCGGCAGTACTGTTAGAAGATGTTCCATTTGTCTGTAATTCATGCGATATAATTCAAGGCTAAGGCATATATGAAACACATTGCCAGTGCAATTCACGTGTAGGCCTACTCATAGGCAGAAACTTGGTCCTAAATTTTGGAGGCGCGGGTGGACAAAAATCGTGTTTTGGGGAAAGGCGTGGCCGAGCGTGAAGAAAATTACAATTTCCAAGCATAAAAATGACGAACAGTGGAAAGCCTTTCAAAAATGTTTCATTTTTTGAAATATTTATTAAATATTGAGGGGTATGAGCCGCTCGAGGTATCCGTCCCCTCAACCCGAAATTTTGGAGGGGACCGTTCCACCCTCTCTGCGTCTCCACCCATCCGCGTAGGGTCGTAGGCCTACTGTTACCCATCCATCTATCCATCCATTTAGGTGGATTCCGGCGTCCGTCGCATCATCATCGTCGTCGTCATCATCATCGCCGTCGTCATCATCATCATCACATACTTTTTTAAGCCTTGGTGTATTTATTTTTATTCTGGTGGACGCTAATTCGAAATTTGTATCTGCGCAAATAACTTAGCAAGGAATTTGCATAGTACGGTATGAAGAAAATCAATTTTGAAAATCATCAAACGCAGGCCTAATTAAGCTCATAATAGACTTTTTTCTCAGGCAAACCAGCTTTTCGTGTGCGGATACAGAACATTATTATATACTTTTTGCAGTGCTTTAAAATAATTTTATACATAAATATGTTTGAGCTCGGACTACATAATGTGCCTATGTATTAAAGACAAGAACGATGATAACAATCGTTATTATTGCAAGAATGATGATGAAAAAGAGATCATTTTTTTGTTGTAACATCTTCGGATTACGCGAACAACATTTTCAATCGGTAGATGGCAAAGCATCGACGGCCCGTCTTCTACTACACGCACAATCTTTTTCATTTACGCCATTTTGACAAAATTATCATAAACAACATTAATACCCGAGGTAAAAGTGTATGTAGCGTATTTTATTATACCATGGTGCCTCTAGGGTATTTTAGCGTATTTTATTATTTGACGTGAATAGATGTCCAACTGTAGCTTAAATGGAGACGGGATCGATGAAAAAGAAGAATGTGCAAGTAGAAACTGGATTGATGTAAGAAATTATGCTTAAGTGGAAGCTGGATCGATGAAAATATCGTGCTTAATTGATGCAAGAATGTCGTTGCGATGGTGTCCGCTCGATAGTCCGAAGGTTCGATAGTCCGAAGATTCTATACTCTAACATTAATTTACGTAGAAGTTGGATTAATTGATGAAAAACTATGGTTCCTCGATGCGATGAAAAGAATCGTGTTTAAATAGAAGCTGGATGCAAGGAAAGGAGTCGTGTTTAAATGGAGGCTGGACGCAATGAGAATAGTTATATTTAAATGGAAACTGGATGTGATGAAAGGAATTATCTTTAAATGGAAGCTGTACATGATAAACCAATGAATTTAATGGAAGCTGGATTGATGAACGGATTATGATCAAGTGGCCACCTTGCATATATTGAATTTGGGACGGTAAAAGTGTACAGTGTAAGAGTGATATTAATTTGGGACGTTACAAATGATAAATCGCCAGCCAGGGTACCTAACCACTTTGCTTGTTCCCAGAGTCGTCATCACTCGACTAGGTCTTCCGATTTCTTGTCCCTTGCCTTACCTCCTGTTAGGACAAGTCTTGGTATGTGGACTTGCTCTGTTGCAAGTCCAAATTTATGGAATTCATTGCCTCGCGCCGTTTGGGCCGCTGAGTATTTAGTTTATTTTTGATCTTGACTTAAAACTTTTGATTTTGCTCTTGCCTATCCTCTTTAGACTGTCTTTCTGTCTCTTAGGATTGACCCTTTGGATTTGACCTGATTTCGGATTTTTTGGGTGCTCTGTTGGTTGCCCTGTGCATTATTATGGTGGCACTATAGAAGTTTTTTTGTTATACTTATAGTCATATATAAATAGAAGCTGGATGTGATGAAAAGTCTCCTGTTTGAGTAGAAACCGGATGTGATGAAAAGAATTTTGTTTAAATGCATGGGAGCGGTAGGGATGAAAATATTTTTTTTAAATTCTAAGCTGGAACATTTGAACCTGATTAAAAAGCAGATAACAAGAAGAGGGAAGCTGGATATGATGAAAAAAATCGTGCTTAAATGGAAGCTGGATAGATGAAAGTATTGTGTTGATGTCACAACAGGCAACCATGCACGAAGCCACTATTCTCACATGCAATGAATTTGGGATGCTAAAACGATAAAGTGGATGAAATTGGGATGCTAAAGCAATAAATTACCAATAATTCTCGATGAAATGAATTCTGGTAAAAACGTTTAAGTGTATTTTGGTCTTGTGAAGTCTTACAAAAAGGACTAGCGAATGCTATGTAATTATGATACTATAATTTTAATTCACCCGAATTAGTTTCCAATTTATTTTAGTAAAATTCCGACAAGGAAATATTTTCATCAATTCAGCTTCCATTTAGGCATATTTCTTTTCATCAATCTAGCTTCCACTTAGGCATATTTATTTCTCACAATAGTTTTCTTACATTTTGCAATATTATTATATCAAATGAAGATACATATTTACAAGTGTATGTCTCCATTATTTTCTCCAACAGCTGTTTAAAAATATATAATCTTTTCTGTTAGATCTCTGCAAGTGTTCAGGATACAAAGAGTGATGAAACCCGTTCAAGAAACCATTAAACAGAAGACATGATGCAAAATATGAATGTTTAGACAATATTTGCAATGAAAATTACCAAAGAAAAAGCACACAATTGCATTGTACTCGTCGTTCAGAAGGGATTTGCGATAAATCGACATCTGAAATCCTGTGCAAGAAATGACACAGGATAAAAGCCATATATATGTCAGAGACAATTGCATGGATGGTTAATATGAGTGACCAGATAAAAGAGTACACGGGAGAAAAGCCCTATGAGTGTGGATTATGTCACAGATTATTTGCACAAAAGGATTACCTGGAAGACCACGTAAAATCTCACACTGAAGAGAAACCATATCAGTGCAAAATATGTCACAAAGCATTTGCACAAAATGACACACTGATGCATCACATAAGAAATCATTTCAAAGGAAAGCTGTACAACTGTGATTTATGCAACAAGACATATGCAGTAAAGGGTACTCTAGAAGAGCATAAGAAAACTCACACAAAAGAGAAACCATTCCAGTGCAGCATATGTCACAAGGCATTTGCACATAGGTGTCATCTTGAAGACCATACCAAAATTCACACTGGAGAGAAACCATACCATTGCGATCTTTGCCATAAAGCATTTGCACAAAAGAGTCATCTGACGCTGCATACCAGAACCCATACTGGAGAGAAACCTTACGAGTGCAGTTTGTGCCATAAAGTTTTTACACAAAGTAGTTCTCGAGACAGGCACGCAAAAACACACACTGGAGAAAAGCCTTTCATATGTGGCGTATGTCACAGAGCATTTGCAGAAAAGAGCCATCTCGAGATTCATATCAGAACCCATACTGGAGAAAAACCATATGAGTGCAATTTGTGTCATGAAGTATTTGCACAGGGTAGTACACTGGCGAAACATGCACTAACACATAGACCTACTGAAGAAAAGCCACACAAATGCAATTTATGCCACAATGCATTTGCAGACAAGTGTAAACTGAAACACGATAGCGAATCCCATGCTGGAGAAGAATCGTACATGTGCAGTTTTTGCAATACAGCGTTTGCATGCTTGAACTACCTGAAAAGCCATATAAAAACCCACACTGGAGATAAACCATACATATGTACAGTATGTAATAGGGCATTTGGAAACGATTCTGGTCTTCAATCACATTTTAGAAGAAATCACGTAACCAAGGAAGTTATTTATTCATGTCATTTGTGTCATGAAGCATTTGCACAAGATTGTGAACTGCGATTTCACTTACAACACCACTGCACCAAAACGAATGAAATCTTGAATTCCAATGCTTTGCATATGATGGAAAATCCTAACAAGGTCAGAATTGTTCTACAGACCACAGATGTCAGTGTGACTGATGATTGTAAGGTCAATAATTTCTTTAATGCAGTTGGTTTGCCAGTTAAAAATGAAATACTCGAACCATTAATTGAGTCTGAGACAATGATATCTTTTATTAAAACCAAAATGTCAGATGCAAATGAGAAACTGCTATTTGGACATGAATCAACTGTTGGTGTTTATGAAAGTCACTTTTTAATCGAACATTATGGCTGTGGAATTTGCAATGAATTCTTTCAAGTAGAAAGAGAATTCGTGGAACACTGTAGCATTCACTTCAATATTCCAAATGAAGACACTTTTGTTGACCTTATTGAGTAATAGCTTTCAAGGTCTTTCCTTACACATGTGGAGACAATTGATTAAAAGCATCTGGATAAATTACTCTAGCATTCTTCGTGTTATTTGTAGTTGAAGACAATGCCATCATGTATGAAGGCTAAAATGTCAGAGGAAAATGAGAAACTGCTACTTGGATATCCATCTATTGTTGGTGTTGAGGAAAGGCACCTTTTAATCAAACACTGTGGCTGTGGAATTTGCAATGAATTGTTTCAAATAGAAAGAGAATTTGCAGAACATTGTTGTCTTCACAACAATATTCCACATGAAGACACTTTTGTTGACCTTTTGGAGTAATAATGCCTTCAAAGTTATTATAATTAAATACAGATTATTTTGGAAAAGGAATTGGATAAACTAATTATTTGTGATTTAGTAATATTACTCACAGCTGCACAATGCAATGCAAAAGTTTCCTTCTACAGATCCTCAATTGTGTGATAAATTTAATTAAAATTGAGCTTATTGACAAAAAAGATTCAGCTGAAATATATATTGATTTGCGTTTTTAATTAGGAAGGTCAAGGCTATGCTGTCGCTACATGAACACGTCTACATTAACATTCAAATTCAAAGCACCGTATTTCTCATACAACACAAATATTCTCAAACAAGGCTCTCCTTTGCACTGTTTTGTATAGCTCACATCCAAGCCTTTCATTGAAGAACACTCGTCGTCGTTTTCTTAATAATCTTGTGCTTCAAGAGATTGCCGGCTAATTTAACAATCTGAAGCAGTTTTCCAGAGTGTTGCCAATATTAAAAGTGGTGAATACTACAATACAATACGACCCTTAAAATTACATTCAATGCTTGAATGCTTTTGTAATTATTGTCCTTTCACCGGCAGATGGCGAAACGTGGGCCTGGCTGCTCTTGCGAGGCTTTGCCATCTTTAAGCTATAGTCAATAATCCATTCATTATTTTGCAAAGATGTTTATCTAGTTTTCAAGTCATACGCCAATAGTTTAAACAGTGAGTGTGCATGGTGTCAAAACGTGTAAAATAGAACACAACAGTGATCATTTAAAAAAATCAGAGTTCATTAAATTTATCCTACTAATTGTGTGGCACGGTGGCTGATCGGTTAGAGCGGTCGGGCCTTAACACTCAGTGTGAGCTGACACTGCTGAGTGCGCGGGTTCGACTCTCGTCCGAGGCGTCAGTCATTGTGTAGGGACATTGAGCAAGTCATTCGCGCACAATTGCTCAGCAGTACAACTGCAATTGCGCACTTCTGAGCAAAATATGTTGGAAGAAGCACGATATAAAATTTTGGAACAAACAAAATAAATACAAATAATAGTCAGACGTGGAAAGGTAATCCCGAAGACTGGAAGCATGTAAACAGAGGTGCGTAGCGAATCTGATATCCGCCGTATCCGCGAAAACGAAGCTGGATCGATGAAAAGAATTCTGCTTAAATGGAAGCTGGATTGACAAAAGTATTCATGCTGAAGCTGGAGTGATGAATGAATTGTGCTGTTTTGAGACAGTTCAGCGGTTTTCAATAGTGCATTGCTGTTTTGGGGAATCGGGCTTTTGATCTTTTCAGCGTTTTCGGGGTTTCAGGTTTCAATGATTCGGGTTGATCCCGTAAACAGTATGGCTGTCCTCCAATGTACTAAAATAGAGTGCCCATACATACATACATATCGGTGCAGCGTTCTCAGTAAGTGTGTAATCAAACATCGGTAAATTCGTAGGCGATTTATCGTTTTAACGTCCCAAATTCCGACCATGCACACAATGTGTCGTTTTAACGTCCCAAATTCCGACCATGCACACAATGTGTCGTTTTAACGTCCCAAATTCATTGCATCTGGCAGAGCCATAGTAATCGGCCCTGACACTCTTCCGGAAATTGATTAAAAAAATACATATAAATGGAAACTGGATGTGATCACAGAAATATACCTAAATAGAAGCTGGATGTTTAAATTAAAGGTGGATGTGATGAAAAGAAATACACCCAAATGGAAGCTGGATCGAATGATGAAAAGAGTTATGTTTAAATGGAAGCTGGATGTGATGAAAAGAGTTTATGATATTTTTAATCGATCCAGATTCCATTCATGTATATTTTCTTTGATCAACCCAGCTTCCATTTACGTGTATTTCTTTTCATCAATTCAGTTTCTGCATACACGTCCTTCTTTTCATTGACTCCACTTCCATCATAGCGGCATTCTCTTATCAATTAGGCTTCTTTTTGGTGTTTTTTTGGTGATTAGTGCTACCCTTTAGTGCTAGATTTTGTCAAGATATTGTTTTCTGACCCATAATCCAGTTCTCTCTGTCTCTGTCTGTCTGTCTGTCTGTCTGTCTCTTTCTCTCTATCTCTGTCTCTCTCTCTCTCTTTCTCTTAGTTGCTTCCTCAGTTTATTCCTGTGTTGTTTTTTGTAATAGACGATGTTAACGATGTCAAAAGATGGAACTCATGGCTGTAGTGAAGTCACGACCGGTGAAGATAAAAAACCAGAAGAGAACTGTCTCTCTCAGCCACTTATTGATGCCTGTACCATGCCTCTAATCGGTAAACACTATCGATACAATGGTATGAGGAAGAATGCGATGATCTGAAGAAACTGCAAATGGATGACACAACTAGTTCAGTGTCTATGTAGTCTGAAGGTTTGATAGTTTGAAGATTGCATACTGTCCGGTCGATAGATGATAAGATTGTGGTTTTAACGGTCGCTGTAGTGATAAAATGAATTATGTTTGGCTAGAAGCTGGATTGTGCTGTTATTTTCATTCATCCAGCTTCCATTTAGGCATGATTCTTTTCATCTCAATCCAGCTTCCAGTTTTACGCATTCTTTTCATCAATTAATCCAGCTTCTAGTTAAATTAATGACGGAGTATAGAACCTTCAGACTATTGAACCTTTTGATTATCGGGCGGACACCGACAAGACCCGGTATATGAACAGATTGAAGCATGAACAAGGAAACGGTGGAAATTGAGACATTGCAATTGTGGATAAAGTAAGGATGACACTATGAGCTTGTAAGGCTCCCGCACTTGATCATGACGAGTCTTTGGCCGTGAGAGATTGATGGCTCTGGTTGGAATATGTTGTTCATTTCTTTTATTTAGGTTTACAGTACATAACAGAGTTTCAACAGAAGCAGAAGGGTTTGGCGTCGATTTGTGTCTGCAACCTGTGCGAAGTAAAATTCTCCTTCAAACTCATCATCAGTCACGTGATTACCACGAAACATCGCCTGCAGTACATGGTTTGTATTTCACATGTGTATGCGATGATTAAAGTTGGACTCTACCGAATAGGTGATTATCACTATTCGACCGAACAGTGGCGTTGCTACCATTGAGGCGCATTAGGCATGTGCCTCCCTAGGTTTTTTTGGATTTTCTATTGAACATTTTATCATCAACTCAGCTTCCATTTAAGGAAGATTATTTTCATCAATCCAGCATTCATTTAAACACAATTCATTTCATCACTTCGACTTCCATTTAAGGAAGATTATTTTCATCAATCCAGCATTCATTTAAACACAATTCATTTCATCACTTCGACTTCCATTTAAGCATGATTATTTTCATCAATCCAGCATTCATTTAAACACAATTCATTTCATCACTTCGACTTCCATTTAAGCATGATTATTTTCATCAATCCAGCATTCATTTAAACACAATTCATTTCATCACTCCGACTACCGTTTGAGCATGATTATTTTCATCAATTCGGCTTCCAAAACGTCCTGCACCAAAACGTCACGTACCTGGACAATAATGAAGAGCAAGGGTGTCAAAGATCCGGCCCGCTGACGATATATTTATGGGGCTTCAGAGCATTTTCAACACAATTGATAATAAAAGGTCTAATTTGTCATTTTTAAGGCTTTATGAGTTTTCTGTGGGGTTTGTAATTGACAGTGCAGAATCACGTAACTTTCAAAGCCTAATTCAACTGTTTTATGCCCCCCTCTGATATCCCTCCCCCATTTTCCACACTTTGGCACTCTTGCCTGTCACATGCTGGAAATATTGCTACTGACCCGCCATCACATGAATGCTTGACTCCCCCAAAGTAGAGTTTGATGTAATTTTCAGAAAGAGAGGTTCATGAACTATCACACGCTGATCTATCAGCAGGCACATTCCAACGCGGATAAGAATGCTCTTGCGGTCGAATACGCACAATGCATTGAGGATGAGGAGGGTCGTCAGAAGATGAAAGTGAAGACAGTGGACTCAACTGCGACAGAAACTGCGTCCAATTCCGGGAAGAAGCGACCAGCAGAGTGCAAGGACACTCCTTGCCCTGTGTCATGTAAGAGTCATCTGTTCTTTGCTCTTTATCCATATTGGAATATCTTGGTCAGCATACCATTGGTAATGACAGGGAGGAAATAAGACAGAAGTTTCTCAAATGGTGGGTTGCAACATAGTACGGGGCTATAAAAAAATTCCCGGTTGCCTATTGTTTTTATTAATATTTGATTAGACTAAATAGATAAAAAAGATTTTTGTATGCTGCAAATAGTCAGTCACTCCCGGATTGTAGGGTAGGCATCACCAAACACGAGAAATATGTATGGACATTCATATCTGTTTCGCTTTACTTATAGGTATAGGCGATAAAAATTTTAATGGGTGACGAAGGATAAGTATATAAAGAAATAACCGGGCGATGGAAATAAAAGTTGAGGAAATGCTGGAATAGACAAAAGGATTTTGTGAAAACCACAGCAGTAGAGACAGTAGGATTCCAGATCAGTGAAAATAGAAGATTTAACAGCCAACTAATAGAAACAAACCTGGTTAGACGACATTAGATAAGACCTGAGGATGGAAAACCTGGATATGAGAGAGACCCCTGGGAGAAATGGCCAGAAACAGAACTGTATGGACACGTTTTGTTGAGACCTTATCGTCAGTGCAAGGCTGACGGATTAGAGAAAATGAAATAAAATGAAGTGGGTGCTGGGGAAAAATTTATGGCAAAAAATTTATGTAAAAAAATGTGTCGGTGACCGTGAGTTCATAAATATATTTTTATGTTTATGCAGCAAAAATAAGGAAGGTGGCGGACGTGAGCGCTGTAGTTGTGGCCAAGGGACCATCCTCTCTAACTAATGGGTCAACGATCAAAAGACCGCAAGAACCAACTTCTCTTCGTACACGTCCAATTTCTTCTGCTCCGAGACAAATGAGGCTCCGCGGACTGTCATTCATTGGCAGGCCTTCATTTCCTGTGATTCCAAAAGAGCCATATAACAACGTCCAGCAGCCAACACCGATGACTTGTATTTTGAAATCTGCACTTAGAACGATCAAAAGAGGTTGGTTTGGCGGAAACATTTATTTAAGTATGCAGGCATCTGGAATTTATGCATCTCATTTTGTTGACCTTTATCAGCAGTGTAATTGATTGTTTAGTGGTAGGTTGCTTGTTAGCGTGATGGACTGTTAACAAGAGGTCAGGGTTCCAATACCGATCTGCACATCTTGCCAACTCAGCTGAAATAAGTATGCTGAAGGTGGGAAGAATCATAATGAGAACTGATGTTCCGAGTTTAATTCTGATGAAATGTCTCTGATTAAGTCCATTCCGTCAGCACAGCATGTTGTTCACGCTTAGTTAATGTTCACATGGCCTATTTAAACTTCGACTGTTCAAAGTAGTTGCAGGCTTTATCCACCATTTGCTGGCAAATGTGAGTCCAATATCTCTTGGTTGTCGAAATGGGCTTATTCAAAGACATTTCATCAGAATTAAACTCAGAATGTTAAGTCATTTCAGTTCATGTGATGATTTTTTGGATTGAAGGAATCCTCTTTCACAGACATCTTCTTTAATTGATTCTTGGCACATGTTTGCTGTGCAGTTGTAGTGCTGTGTTCTATTGAAGGGCTATATATATCATTATTATTCTTTATTACATATTTTATTAAGCGTTTACTAAGTACCACTATTGAGAAGCATTAATCAAATTAAACTGAGCAATTGTGATTAAAGGACTTACTCTCGACACAGTTAATGTCTCTGAGGAGGCTTCTTACAAAGCAAACTTGATCACTGTTACGCAAAAGCCAGAATAAATTTGTTATCCTGACTAGGTATAGGCAGCCAATTGGCAACTCTAAATTACCCATTTGGGTCAATCGGCATTCTCTTCAAAATCAACTTGGACAAACCCATTAAATATGCTAAATCACCAAAAATCAACAAAAGTCATAATTTTTGGTGTAGTAGCAAGTTTGCAAGTTGCCTGTATTTATGTATTTCTTTTGTTTAGGAACTTCTGCTCCTCTTCACTCTTCTCCTCATCAACCGCCTTCAAATCAGATTCTACATGCATCAAACACAAATCGCATTAACTTTGTCGGCAAAACCACTTCAGTCAAAGACGCTGAGAATTCTGACTCAGATGTTTTGCATTTCAACCAATACAGCAACATTTTAACTCCATCGTCCACAGCTGCGGAAAACTCCGAATTAGATATGGAACTAAGATCACCTCATTGCTTTACCCAGTGGAATCCATCGATTTTGCCAAAGAAATCGTGTTTAAAGTCCTCTGCTACTTCAAATTCTTCTATATTATCGTCCAATTTTTGGAGAGCGTCTGAGGATTCTCTGGAAGCAAGCTGTTTAAATCAACCACATCTTCCTCTAGACATTAGTCATAGGCTTGAATCTCTTCAAGATGTCAAGTTTGAGCAATGGTTGCCAATGTCTTCATATCCAGAATCGAGGGATGTCGAGATGCCTCCCTTACCTCCACCACCTACCTCACTTCCACCCCTACCAGCTTTACCACCACCCCTACCAGCAGTTCCACCTCCGCCCCTACCAGCTTTACCGCCTCCATCACCTCCATCACCACCTCCATCACCACCTTGTCTGCCACCCCCTTCAGAAAGTAACTCCTCTCAAGTGGAAGATTCAGGGTCGACTCTGCACTTGCACCCTGGTTTCGCACGACTCATGGCCTTTATTGAATTGCCTCAGGAGGAGGATGTTGGGAATCTGCCATTACCCCCTCAGAGACCTCCTCCTGCCAGTCAAGCATCTGTATCATCTGTATCAGCTGCTGCCTCCAATCTAAATCTTCTGTCAGTTCTTAATGATGCTGGATTAAAGCTGCTTCAGCATGTTTCCTCTCGCTCTCTGCCACGACATACTAAGCCTTCGTCAGGTCTTCCTCTTTCTTCAAAGACTCTACCAACTTCTCAATGTCAATCACCACCTGCAATGACCCTCCATAATTCATCAGGTGTTCTAAAAAATGCACCACTGCTGCAACTCTGCCCTTCATATTCTTCCTCTCTTCCTTCAATGTCTTCAGAAATTCCCCAGGGTCAGTTTCCTCCACCAGCACCAATGCCGCAATCCTTCTCGAGTGACTGGTTTCCCCAAACACAGCGCGTAGTTTGCCCTGAGTCGATAACTCCATTGGCTGTTCAAACTTCAACCGTTCAAAGTAGTGTGAGGCTTTATCCACCATTTGTTGGGCAAGATGTTTGCTCTAGAAGTAGGTTTGCACATGGAGCTTTCCCAGGTACCATGAGACCAGTGGTTGGCAATAATATCCCTCTGTCGAATGCAGATCTTCCTTGTGGAACTGAGAGACCAATCTCTAGTCTTGCAATTCCTTCTTCCAGTGCTAATCACGCAATTCATTTGATACAGTCGATTGTTAGCAGAACTCTTCCCCAATTCACTGATTCTGTCATCCACTCTTTTACTGAAAGCCATAACATCAGGTGGACCAAGACACCAAATCAGTCATCTCAAGCCATCATCCCTTGGAGTGGCACAAAACCACCAATGGAAAACTGTTCCAGTCCAACCAATGCTCTCCCAAATCCAGTCGACTTGTATCAGTTTCCGCCTCCATCAAACCGCAATCTGCATCCCACACCATTTCCTTCAGTCCCTGGAAATCATTTTATTTTGCCTCCCCCTGGAATAAATTCCGGTGTGCATCCTACAAATCATGTTCATCTGTCTAGTCACAGACTGCCACATGACAGCATGTTGCGAATGCCTAACAGCCCATTCTACAGAGCAGGTCATCGAACCAGGTTTCTGGGTGATATGTCTCGTTTAGTTTGTGATGTCGAAAGCACAAATGTTGCCTTAAATACAGGCCAAGGTCTGCTTAGACCCTCTTCAGAGTCAGCTGGGGCATTACTTGACGAAGAAAACCTCTTACTAGTCGAAACAGATCCACATTCAAATTTAATTGCATTCTCCAAGTCTATTACTCGGATCCCATTAGAACTGCCACATTCAGGCAGCACAGTGTCTGCAGCCAGTACGCCTCGAGGGATCCTAAAACCTTTCCAAACTGTCAAGCCAGTTGTATGTGTGCCCAGCGGATTGTCACAAGCGCACGCTGTCACATCGAGTTCTCTCCATATGCAGAGACCTCTGCGAGATCACAGAACACTTGCGCGATCGCCAATCTCCAATGTTCATCCACAATTAGGTATTTTAAAAAATACCCAAACAAATGCAAGCATAGAACAAGAATCGCCAGAAACAGATGCTATCCCCAGAGCAGTCAATTCTCATCAACTGCCGGAAAGTGCGATTGGCAGATTTTACAACGAGAAAAGTTCGCAACTGAATGTGGATGAAAGTTTCACTGCTGATACAAACGCTGCCACAGTGGGAGCTTTTGAATCGAAAAGAACTAACGCTGTTTCAACTGTTAAAACTATGCTACATCCATCTTCCAGTAACACATTGGTAAGTCCGTTTTGTCTGATTTCTTAGTTTTTGTCAGATTTCACATCTTTCTTATTTTCTTATTTGTGTATATTTTAATTTCGTGTTTTGTTGTTATACCTTGGCAGATCTGTTTTTTTCATTTTTTTCATATTTTACCTCTGCTCATAATTTAAAATCTGATGTTTTAAAGTGGGCAGTTTAGATCTTGACTGTCACTGCTTGAGGTTTAAAATCCTGTGTATACAATTGAACTGCACAAAGCAGAAAGTTGTTGAAACATTATAATGACTGTAAAATTAAACTGTTTTATAATTGACAGGCACATGATGCTCAACCCGATACATCTGTGATGTCTAACGTTTTGGCTGAGGCTCTTGTTGAGTACCGGCTGAAACAAAAGAGCAAGAAAAATGATTGACTCATTATGGTAATTAATTAACTCTTGGTCTTTCATTTAAATTTACAAAGTATGTGAACCTGTAGAGATATCTTATCTGTTGGATGGGGGTAATAATGTTGACTTGGGCCAATGTTGAATGATGCAAAAGGCAGAGTAAAATATTTTATCCTGAGGAATACAATGTAGGCAGCCAGTTGGCAAGTCATAATTGCCCATTGAGTAAATCTGCAATGGATTCTCTTCAAAATCAACTTGTGGCATACCCAATTAATAGGCTAAATTGCCAAAATCAAATGACTCATGGAATTAAATTCCATGCATAATCCGATAGCATAATTCCAAACTTACACTTTCACTCAATTCTGTAAATTGTTGAATACTTGTGTTGAGTAAAATGTCAGATATAAACATAATATAATAAACTAATTTAATGTGATTTTGTTTATTCACCTGCGTTAAATATAGGTATAAATTTCACTTTTTGCTCTAGTCTAGATTGCATTCAATGTTACCAAGAACTATAATTAAGATATGATAAGGGGTCATCCACAAAAGATGTCCTCAACAAAGGGGAAGAGGTAATAGGAAAAGTGGACAAATGCGGACAAGGGGAAGGTGGTCACGGACTGTGCAGACGTCCGCATGTGACCACGCTAAACTATTGCCAAAATCACATCTAGTGGTAGATGGTAGTTACGTCAAATTCTTAGTTGTTTTTTAGTAGCTTTAGGTTAAACTTCACACTTGAGAGAACGATATACCAAGCTTACATGCAAATAAGTGTTTATTAAATTAAAGTTTTTTACATAGCTTTTATTCAATCTCATTCTTTGTCAATAAATGTCTATTAAAAAGCGATGCAGTAACATAATTATCAGCAGTTGCAATGGTGCCTAATGTATAACATGTTATAAAACAGTTTAATTTTACAGTCATTATAATGTTTCAACAACTTTCTCCAGATCGCGGACGTCCGCAAAGGGGATGGGGGTTATGGGTAGAGTGGACAAATGCGGCCAAGGGGGAGTAAGACGTCCTTTATGGACGACCCATAATAATAATACGAGTTTACTATTTTACATTTGATGCAGATTGTATGTTCTGTGGTGAGATACCCTTCACCTCCAGATCACATCGCTTAGGAGGACCTTTGTTGAGATAGAAGAAAAAGAAAATGATCGGCTGCTGTGGAATCCTGTTTTGCCCAATTGGTTGTCGTATTCTATTCCTACATCCAACGCCTGAACTAATTTCAGATGCACAGAACCTTAGGTTCAGTAAAGAAGATTATCCACAATACACAATGTTTGCTCACATCATGCATCAGGGACTGCATTTTATTTAATTTAACACAATGTTCTGCACAGTGAAAACAATGAGTTCGGAGTTAACTGATCTATTTCTTTGCGATAAATACCTGATCTTTGAACTGTGATCTATGCCCTTTGTATTAAATGCAGAAACAATTTTATTTTGGACATAGCAGTCCATAAAGAATAACAATTGTTTTAATTTACTTTTTTGCACTTATTACATTTGCAGGATAAGTGTGCATGAACATTTTGGGACATTTTTATAAGTATCGGTGCATGAATTATAATATATGCTAAGATCGAATTCAGCAAGCATACTGAAAAGTATTGGTGAAAGTATTGGTATTGCAATACTTCTCAGAAAAAGTATTGGTATTGTGATAATTTTAATTAGGAAGTATTGGTATTGGTATTTTTTCCAGTATTGTTAACAGCCCTGCCATTTAGGCATGATTCTTTTCATATCAATCCAGTTCCCAGTTTTACACATTATTTTCATCAATTAATCCAGCTTCTACTTAAATTATTAATGTCAGAGTATAGAATCTTCGGACTATCGAACCTTCGAACCTTCTGATTATCGAGCGGACACCCAGTTTGTGGATGGCCAGTAAACTTCTCAAAATATTTCTTCTGCGGAAATTAAATAACTTAACAACAATGAACCATGACAATGAGTGTTATCGAACATATAATCCCCAAGTCATTTCTATTTCATAAACATTTTATTCAGTTATTATATCAGTCGATGATGTTAATCAACAATAAGTTTTAAATGTACTTTTACAGCCAGCCACCACCTGTGGGTTGGCTTAAAGCTCTGTGGCTATGTAAGTACCAGCATAGGCCTACTACCACCACAGCACAACAAAGAGTTAATGTCACACATGCTGGCAGATTTCTTGTCAATTAAGTTAAAATGTGGACAAATGCTATACCTAAGGAATTCAGAAGAGAAAATGAGACTAGATGAACGCTTGCTGGGCATTGTACACATCTCTAAAATTTCCACACAAAAACAAAATAAACTGGCTATTTAAGTCAATTTTCTGCCATTGGAAACACACATATTCTGGAAATTTGGAAACAAGTCCTTAATAAATGTTACTTTATTCAACAAAATAATTATATACGTTTGGACAAATAAGCACAACATTCAGCAATACACAATTGCACGTCCGAGTAATTCCCTCGAGGAGGTGCTATTTAAGTGTTGAATTAATTAAATCAAATTAAATGCTGCTATAGCTTTCCAATTGGCACTGGGAAATATATTAACACAAGGACAAAAAGCATGGAAAGCACAAAAATGCAGCTAATGGAATGGTCATAGTGACCCTGAACAAGTGCATACACTTTTCTCTCGCATTACCAAAGCAAATTGTTGGATCCTATAGTTAGACCGTCATATTTAAGATTTGACATCTTCCTAAAATGCACAGCAAAAATAATACAAATCCAAAATACATTGGCACATTAACCTCCACATAAATCACTTGTGTGAAAATCTAAAATTGTGTTGAGCAAAGCTATGGAACATAGTGGAATCATTTAGATATTGGAATTAGAATGATCCAAAACATGAACACCATAAGTGGACGAACTACCAGTTAATTGTGCAACATCACAGTTTGTCGTGAACGTCCCTTTTCCATATATCTATATCTGATAGTATTAAAAGAAAAAAAACCCACTAAAATGATCAACTAAAAGCACAACACAACACTTATAACATTATACAAGTGCTTCCAATTTTAAGGTTGTGAACCACAAGTCTTACAGTCATTGAATTATAAGTGTCTGTAAGATTTTGCACTCTAAAACACTGATGTCAAAAGCTGACAGAAATTAACTGCAATGCGAAAATACTCTACATTTAAGCAATTTATCAAATGCTTCATATTATGTATCCAATTCATGTGATATTGTCAGCATTTTCTTTGCACTGTTTATACACTGCACCAACACCATACATAATCATTTTTAAATAACTTTTTTAGAAAAAGTATTCCAGCAAAATGCTTGAAAAAGCTACTTGAACCTATTTGAACTAGTCAACAATATTGCTTGTTAATCTAGAAATATAGGCATTCTTGGGCTACACAAACTTTACAACAATATTGCTAAAATCTGTAGTCCTATATATGCTACTAGCCTGCATTTTATTTTATGTCTTTACATAAATACTAAAATAATTTATAAAGAAAATGGTAAAAATAGTTAAGTGAGACAGCAATAATTAGTCCTATTGTTTAGTGTAGGATTGGATTTGCAACTTCATTTAGGTATATCAGATCAAATGTTAACTTTAGGACTATTCACTTAATAAATCACCACTTTCAATCACTATTAAATTTAATTTAAAATAACAAAACAAGGCAACTTCAATCCTCTGGGATAGCCTTTGCCTAGCTTATGTGGTTCAAGGTCCAGTGAGTTTCAGCATTGAATTACTCATAACAAATTGCAAGAGTACAAACTCCTCATGAGTGTGCCAATAGCGGGCCACCGGTGACCATCCATGGAAAATACAATGCCACTGTATTAGATTTTGCTTTATGATCAAACTCCATCCAAAGTTCAAATGTGCACATACAAAAATGCAGCAGAACATCAACAGTGGTCCTTACACTTGAATCTGTAACCTGTGTTATATGCCTGGCACACGGTCCACTCGTGTACTGACCTAAAAAATGTAGCAGCCAAAGAACAAACTCTCTCATTTAGACCAGCGTTTCCTAAACTGCTTATCCCGTGTTCCGGTTATTTTTTATACTTCTCCATCATGACCCACTAAGTTATTGCCTACACTGGCCAATAGGTATAATGAAACAGATCTGAATGTCCGTAAAATCATTTTTGTGTTTCGGTGATGCCTAGTTGCCAGAGGATTGACTATCTGCTTGTAGCATAAGATCATATTTTTATTTACTTAGTTTAATTAAATGAATATAATCAAATATATAATAGAAATATTTAGGTGACCCTGAGTTTTTCTTCTGTGGCCCAGTCAATTTGGGGAACAATGACTTAGGAATATCAATCCATACTGAAACTCTGCAAAATGTACAATTCATAATTATGATATGCAATTAATGCTTCTGAATCTGCCTATCAACTGCAACTTACTGTACTGTCAGTACTTTAATACAACCTACTAGAATATTGAATCCTATTCTATATTTATATATACAGAGTTACAATCACACAGAAACAGAACTCCAATTAACTGATATGACAGTCAGTTATTTTTCAATTATATTAAACATATTGTTATGTTGAACTTCACACAAATGATCCTAACAGAGGGCATTTGAACCTACTAGACAGCACTCAACCAGCCAGCCATTTCATCACACTCTATGGTTACATACGTATAGTAAACATCACTATGGATCAGCTGGAAATTGCCCCGACCTTAACCTTGACCGAACATCATGGCACAATTCGCTTTGGCAAATATTATGCACAAGTAGTTGCAAATAAATGTTTTTAAAATATTCATTTATGATTCGTCAGAAAATCAGAATTGAAAAATTTACCATAGAATTCAAGTCCAGTTCATTGATTGCTTATTTTTAAAATAAGAAATGGATCTGGAAAAAAAATAGTACATCCAAATACTTGGATTCTGTAGTAAATGGACAATGTCTACCTATTTGGTTGATCCAAAACATCAATATCTTAAAGTAAGGCAAGTTGGTGGAACATATTCCACAAGTTGCAACATTTTAGTCTTCTAAGTCGTCATGGTATGAATTTTTAGCGACTTTATTTGCTTAGCCTTGGCATATATGAGGGTAGGGTGGCCATTAGTGTTCCTCAATGTCTTATCTTCTCACCGGCAGTGTACGGTCAATGTACTCATTTTAGCAGTCAGCTTTGGACGCAGAAATCTCAAATGAAAGTTCTGCTCTGGCAAGGATTTAAACTCTGACCTCTCAGTTTACAGTAATCTATTGAGCACCACATATACAGAAGTGAAACAGAAGTCTACTCCACAAACATTAAGTCACCATTATTAATAGAATAATTAATAAAATCACTATACTAGAACTTCCTTACAGCATGCTTCAATATGTCGAAGATCACAGAAAATTAAGTTGGATAACTATTATTATTATAATTAAGAAACACAAATATATTAATTCGTTACTCTTATCAGAAACCAATCCAAGGTTATGCTACTTCTGCTAAATTGTTCCTATGATATAATTACAATAACTGCTAAAAATCATTATGCTCCGTTAATTGTATAGTATGTGGTCTGAAGGTAGAACATGATACATGTAAAATCTTGGCATTTAGAATGAAAAACATTGTGTAGAATTAACATTTTAAACTGCAACTGTACAATCACATTTTACGGTTCAAGGCAAAAGGGAACCGTAATGTATCAAGGCCCAGCATATATCCAATTATTCTTAACATTACAAATCAAAAAAAGTGAACATTACATTGGAAAAAATCTATACAACATTTCCCATTTACTTTTGTACTTCTTGTGCCATTTAAAAGACACCACATAAAATGCCACAGACACTGTAAATGTTAATTTGACAACTTATAAAGTCATGTCAGCCGTCAAATGTCTGCAACTAGTGAATGTCACGCATTAAGAACACGAATCCTCTCAACTGGACAAAGATTACTCAGCACAAAGCATGAACTTCCATCACATACGAAAAACCGCAAACAGGTATAACAGCAAACGATTTAAGATATTCGGTTCCATGACAAATGGTACACCAACAAATAGTTGATGACCGATGATTTACGGACAAAAGGGTCACGACAAAAAAGTCATTATTTACCAATTATATTTGGTAAAATAGTTGGATTTGGATTGATCATAATAATGCTTTATGATCAAACTTATATTTCAGCAAGAATTACTTTAATTAATCCAGCTTCTATTTCAGCCAGCATCATTTTCATCCATATATCATCCATATAGGAAGAATTACTTTCATCAAACCAACTTCTATTTAGGCAAGCATTATTATCATCGATCCAACCACTTCTAGTTTACCGAATATTGTGGACGAATAATATCGTTTTGATTAGTAACCTTTTGTCCATTAACCATTTGTCGCCAATAATCTGTTGGTGAACCATTTGACATGACACGAAGCTATTCAGTCTCTCTTGGCGTCATTTGCTGTGTTGTTTTTGTGGTAACAACCGTAACATGCTAGCTGAATATGAACGTGTAATCCGTGAGCATGTGTTCAATCAGTTGACCACGCTGTACCACAGAAACAGCGAGCTCAGACATTTCTGTCTCTTCTGGCCAGATAAGTGTCGGACCAAAGACAATGGCGATGTTCTGCGCCTGCATTCGGTTCTCACGACTGTGATGAATTACACTGGAAGATACAAATAAATGGTCAGCAGACTAATATATTGACCAGCTGCCCATTGCACATATTGCATACACTGATTTCTATAGTGACCATCATAGTACAACCTAATCAGGGGCATTCTCAGTGCAAAAGGTCGCATGGGAAAAGAAAAGTCTTAAGAATACAAGCAGAAACAGAAGCACCCCAGTTAAAATCAAAGAGCGAGTGTGAGAGCGAATATTGTTACAAAGAAAAGGACCAAAAGATGCATAAGCACAGTATTGGGCAGGTCGGGGGTCTAAAAATACAGGAAGCAAGAGGGTCACATGTAAAGAATTATTAGATTCGAGCTGACTCACAGAACGAGATGCCTGAAGAGTTCCTTCAGAGTGTCGTAATTTGCCGTTGGTATAAGAAGAACAAGTTCATGGAGCACTTTTGATTTAGCTGTGTGATCCGTTATTTCTGAAATATTAAAATCAATATATTATTTAAGGTCAACAGAAATGTGCTTAAAAATAAAAATATTATTATTTATATTCAATGAAGTACTTACTAAGCAGTTAAATTCAGTAATCAGCACAATGAACTGCTACCCTGTACTAACTAATCTACCTGGTATTTATAGTGTTTTTAGGATTAACAAATAAACAATGAAATTAAAAGAAAAATAGCACAAGCAGAGAATATGAAGAATTTGTCAATGGATTCTGTCAGAAGCCTTGATATTTACAAGAGCTATGTTGCTCTACCATGGGCGTGCACGAACAATGTGCTCTCCACTCTTCCACACGAACTGCAGTTAGACAACATTGCGCTCTCTTTGTTGTTAGCCCTATGATATGAAAAGGGCTCCAATTATCACTGCGTCTCTTACCTAGGTCCACTCAGATGCATTTTATTGTAGCCTTAAGATCAGCTGGGGGTTGAGTTGGGAGCACTCCTGAGTAGTAGCCTTGAAGGGTCGCTATATAAACTTCCGTAATGAATGTTGAAAAGTACACGAAAAACGTCAAAATTAAATGGTAATAGGAACACTCAACACAAGTGGAAAATGCAACTAAAGGGGTTTTATTTGGATTTTGTAGAACCTACTCTACTAGCGTCTACTAATATCTGCGGAAATGATGCTGGCATGTGGAGGAGGAAGGAAGAAAAGAGGGTGTCCAAGAAAATAATGGATGGATGAGATACACGAAAAAACTGGAATGACAGCACAAGGTAAGAAGGTAAAGGTTTCTTACTGAGCACATCAAGAAATTTGTTGCAGAATCGAAATGGCAGAAGAGGCTCCATGAGCTCACGAAAAAACAACTTTAAGGCACCGGTAACAACATGAATGTCCAAATCAGGGTCCATTAGATCGTAGTCATCATCTACAATTCAATTTTAACAACAATAAACAATTCATAAATGATTTTCGAGAAGGAAGCTGTTACTGTCAGTGCCAGGAAATCAATTTCACGATCATATCTGGCAAAAAAACTGCCACCAATCAGCCATAAACAATGTTTTTACACCGATATCTAAACGAAGTTTCATGAATACATTACTAAAATTTGGCTCTTGTTTTACTCTATCTTAGCACAAATGGTAATTCATCACTACCTCATATTCATTGTTTAATTAACATAATTAAACTGTAAAGTTTAACACGATCATAATTTATTCTAATCAATTTATGTACTAATAAAGCGCATCTCACAGTACAACCTAATCAGAGGCACTCCCAGTGGTAATAACCCCTTTAAAGTAGCTCTAAGTCTTAAGTGCATCAGTTGCTACTTACTTTGGTTCACCACAAACCGAAGTTTCTGAATGTCTGCCATGTTTCCATTCATTCTGTAGACACCATCAGTAGTCAAACCTAAACAGCAAAATATCATACTAACAATCACACAATCACTTCAACTTATACACAAGGAAAGCTAGCTTATGACATTGTAATGTAATAAAACGTTACAATAAGACATGCTGGAAAAAGCCACAGCATCAGACTCGAATTGAAGGTTTTGCTTTTGCAGAGAGAGAAAATCAACTTGTTGCCATTGTAACTTCCTAACTTATTTAGCACCACTCGAGAGAAACAAATCATCTCGAGTAGTTGACAAGTATAAGAGAACAATACATCATCAACATCTGACCAACGGTTCAGACAGATTTCAAAATGAACAAGTTAATAGAACAAAAAAATCGAATTTCATCTGTGAAACAGTACAAAATAACACAAAAACATGATTTAACATCAATAGAAATCTTAAAAGGCACTAGCGTGGCACGCAACTATCCTGCAGGATATTAAGAGCAGATATAACACAAGAAAGCAACACAGCACACAGAAAACTAGAAGAATGATGTGCACACACAAGGAGCCCAACCAACAGATTTCCATCCATAGTGTTTATATATATCATTTTTATACTTTTATTTTTAATTTCAAACTAACAAACTGCAGCATATTTACATAGTATGAATGAAGTTGATGGTGACATTTGGTCCAGGGTCTCTGTCTCTGGGTGAAGGAAATGGGACTCACAGTCTTTATGTAGTATTTTTATTTTTTTTACATCTGTTTATATTGCTAGGGTAAATACAGCAATATAAACATAGGTTTTAATAAACAGTGTTTATTAGATATTCATCAAGGTGTAACTAGTAATTGGTTATTAGCGAATATACTTACTTACATAAAAAAAAAAATTAAACCAATAGTAATTAATAACGAGTATAGCTGTTGTTGTGGCAAAATATTACACACCTCGTGCTTCGACTGCATTGATGCAGTCCTGAACAAACTTCGGAATGGTCGCAGATTCCGCTTCACAAATTGTCAAGAGATGAGAGCCAAAGATTCCATCTGCAAAAACATCAATGTTTTAAAGTGATTGAATGTTTACGGATATGACATTAAACGAAATGAAAACAAGATCAGAAAAGTTCACAGAGAGCAAGGGTTCCAGTCTCCTCTGAGATGGCTACTGAGCAATTGCAAGTGAATGACTTTCTCAAAGTCCCTACACCATAACCATCATTTTTTATTAATTCCGTCAGACAAACAACAAACTATTACAGAGTTCAATTATGAAAAGTAGAATGATCGGGAAAAGATAATACCCCTAAGGGACCCTTTCATACTTTAAGTTTACAGCAGCTGGTTATGATGACATGCATAGTGATATATAAAGGAGAACAAAGTAGCTAAATGCTTAACTTTAATTACTTAATTAGTAAATTGTCAGTCATATACAATAAACATGAAACATAAAGGTGATGGTCAAAAGGAAGTAAATACGCAGAACAATAGCAAACTCAGATGATATTTCAAGGAAATGTCTTAAGTAAATAATCCGTTCAATAATGAATGGTAATATGAAACAAGAGGAAACAAAACAAAACACAGTGTATACAACTCACAACAGTCATTAGCAAATGCATTGACAACAAGAAAACAAAGATACTTATTAACATTGTTCAAAATAATTAGTTTATAGCAGAAGATGAAGACTTAAGTTGCACTTAAACAGGCACAAATGTGGCAAAAGACAGGTAAGTTATTCCATATTTTAGGACCAGCACATTAAATTGAGAACTCACGCGTATCGGTTCTTGAATGAACAGATATATAATTGTCAGAAGACCTAAGGCTGTAAGTACCCATTTGGGATACAGAAATGTAGTTTTTAAATATGGGCGGTGAGAGATTGCTTGAATATTTGTACATAAACTCGCTTATTTGAAATGAGTTGATTTGGTGGATGTTTAGTATGTGCAAGTGTTTATAGATAGAGTCCGTGGGCGGGTAAAGGGTTCGGTCAGCAACTAGTCGAATGGCTCTGTTCTGTAGGATTAAAAGTCCATTTAGCCTTGAGTGATAGTTAGAAGCCCATATTAAGTTACAGTACGATAAATAGGGATGGATCAAGGTATAATATAAAGTAGTACGAACATTAGTAGGTAAGAGATATGATATCCTTGATAATATACTTATGTTTTTAGCAAATTTTGCAGATATACTTTGGATATGTATGTTCCATGTAAGAAATTGGTCAATATGAACGCCAAGGAGCTTGGTTGATACTACTCTAGGTATAGGTACACCATTTAGGTTAAGTTCACCAGTTGCTGGAGGAGGTCGTTTACGGTGCGATGTCAATAAGATGTAATTTGTTTTCTTCAGGTTAAGAGATAATTTATTCATGTTGAACTATTTGTTGAAAAGAACAAGTTCTCGGTCCATCATGCTAAATAATATCTCGTAAGATTAGTGCGAGGCAAGGATATTGGTGTCGTCAGCAAATAACTGGAAATGTACACAATAACCATTTACCCGATGAGTTCAAAATTCAAAACTAGGCGAAACTGGGATGTAAGGCTAGTTATTTATAAATGTTACAACAGGTACAGAAAACATCCTGTTATCGTGCAGTGATACATGTTGTGACATGTAGTCAAATGAATAAAACATTCCTTTTTAACAAACGTATTTAAACCTCATATCAAGCAACACGAAATTTAAAAAAGACCATTAACTAAGAAGAGAATTTGCTTCGCTAATTATTGTAAAATATTAATTAGTTATGACATACAACATAATAATATATATATTTATTTATTTATATGTGCTTGATTACATTACATCATATTACAAGGCACTCAAACCCAACTGCTGTGTCTCAGCTATTTATGTAGCTCCTTTTCGGAACTGCACAAGAGCGACTATATTAGATCACCTTTATAGATGCCTTTTGCTCGAAGACTGTCTCTTGTAGGACGTCGGTTCAGCCAAAACCTCAGCTTTTCTTTCAGCCGAACCTTCTCGGCTGTTGACTGAACTGCGTCTTGCGGGGTCATCGTTGTTTCTAAAAAAACCAGGAAATCGATCAATCATGCCAAACCAAACAGGAGTCATGTGCCTCTAATTACAATCTATATACAACATCTCATGAAATTCATTTTGCTGTTACTAAGGTTTGGAACCATAACCAATGTTTGTCCTAAATCCAGACTCAATTTCTTCCTCTAATAATAACAATAATAATAATAAAATAATATAAATAATAATATAAATACTAATAACAGTAAAACCATAATAATAATCGAAATAAGCTTCCTCTTCCAGAGCTTGTCGGTGATTATCCTGCGATTCAATGTGGTTGCTCTCCAGAGCACAATGTCATGGTTGCAAGTACGCAATAAGCGGGGTACCCAGGACAGATCCGATGGCAATGTCAATGATAAACAATTACAACGATAATAATATAAATGACATGACTAATGAACACTATATCAATTGGCAGTCAGTACAAAGCAGAAGTCCATCCAATACTCCCCATTTGCTTGGACAGAACGAGTTGATATTAACGACAGTCAAAAAGAAGTAATAAGAAGATCATACAATCTAACAATTGAAAACAATGAAGGATGATCAACTGAGACCTTTCTTTTGTTGTTTCTGTTTCTCTTTGTTTTTTTTCTGAACTGCCGGAGATGTGGAGTCGAGCGTGTTGGTACTCGGCGACCTGTCAATTTCGCTATTCAGAGATTGAGAACTTCCATATCCAGTTTTTTCAGTTGTTAATGTGCTCATCAGCCTCATCTAAAGAACAGAAAGCTACCATCACAATAGCAGAAAAGAACCAATTGTTATACATTGATAATGGTTCATAACATATCGATAACAGATAATATATCAGAAACAGATAAATGCATATCAATAACCCTTCATTTCATATTAATTAACAGATAAATGCATATCAATAACCATTCATTTCATATTAAAAATAACAGATAAATGCATATCAATAACCATTCATTTCATATTAATTAACAGATAAATGCATATCAATAACCATTCATTTCATATTAAAAATAACAGAATGATAAATGCATACCAATAACCATTCATTTCATATTAATTAACAGATAAATGCATATCAATAACTTACATATATAATGTTTCACTTCAAACATACAAAGTGTTTACATTAGATCTACAATTGTTCCTATCATATCTACAATTAGTCATCATAGAGCTGCATCCATTCCCTGCATGTCTGTTCATAATATAATTCTTCGACAGTTCATCTCATTCATAAAACAATTCGTTCAATAATTATAAAACATCGAATTTACAACTGCCTCTGTTCAATTCCCTTATCCACTCTCAGATATATGATATGCAAATTTTTTTAAAGAAAACAATCTCACAAAAATGCAGACATGTTAACATGAATGACAGCGAACAATAAAAGTAGCCAGAATCGAATAAAAACAACAACAAAAAACTCTTAACCCTGTAACGACCAGCGTTATTGATTGTGCCTTACACTTTAGTACACGCTGGTCATCAAAGGGTTAACAAAGATGACGTCACCTCCTGAAAGAACCTTCCTAGAGCTCACTCTTTCTTCTCATCAGTTACCCCAACATACGAAATTATCCCATGAACCACGTTCAAACTCTTCTGTCTAATCCGTTTTCCACATGGAGCTGATCTAAAAGCCCATTTGCATTTATGAAAGCAAAAACGAGGCATTGTCTTCACTTACGAGGAGCGAGATATTCTTGGACAACGCTTCGTACCATTGTTCAATGACATCGACCTCTTCGTGGTGCAACAGATATTCCGTGCCATTCGGGGTCGTCAGCTGTACATTGTGAAATAGATATCAAAGTAGATCAGTGTAAGAGACCCTTTGTTTCCACATCTCAGACAATTTCCAAAGAAAAATTTTAAGATTGTTCCGTTACCTTTTTGGATGGGAAAAAATTTCAACAAGACAAAAGCATGAAACAAGGTGTAAAAATAAATTGAAAGTCATAAGATGGAACAACTAGGTTGCCATGACAAGTAAGCATAGATTGACAATTTTGATATGTCAATATTTTAAAATAACATGACAGAAGTAGTGTTTTTTGTAAGGAACATAGGACAGACATTGGATGATGGTTCCATTCTGAAGTGACAGAAACATGGATTGCATGATATGTTGAATGAGACTGCAATTAAAAGCACATGGCTCCTGTTTGGCTTCAGATGATTCATCGATTTAATGTTTTGTGTAGAAGCAACCATGGCTCAGCAAGACGCAGTTCAGTCAACGGCTGAGAAGGTTCGGCTGAAAGAAAAGCTGAGGTTCTGTCTGAAGAGAGACAGTCTTCAAGCTAAGGGCTCATCACAAGTAACTGTTCAATGCAATCAATGCAAGCCTGTCATGTGGTTATGTCTGCACATTGGAGCTTTGGAAGGAGGGAAAATGGATCAATAAGAACTGCAAATTTCACAAGACATATGCAAAAACATTAACAGTAAGCAACATACACTGTATTAAAATCTAATTACACTTTGGGTTACAGGCATATAATAAACAGATAAAAAACATAGCTCATCCTAATAAGATATACTTCACACATCAGGCCGTGGGCAGATGGATTACGTGGTCATGGTCCACTGGGCACTGGCATGATTGGAGTAGTAGTAGGTGGATTTGAGTGTGGAGGTCTTATTTGGACCATGGCCACCAGAACAGCTCCAAAAAGGTGAGTGTCAGCATTTTTAGCCATCGGCAACAATGCAAACAACAATATTTAGTGACCCCCACTTTGTGTAAATCAATATGTCGCGATGGATAAATCCTAAGCTATTTCTTCCCTTTCCTCATTTCACCTTAACCTCTTTTCATACTTTCACCACCAAACAGTTGGCTCATCAACAGGTAAATTAACATACAATAAAACATCAGAACCTGAATGAGGTTTTTTCGACTGCTTCTTCGTGTATTGTTTCCCATCTGAATAGTTGTGGAACGAAGATCAAGAAAGCCTTCAGGTTTACTCATATTCACCTTCTGCATGTGGACAAATATTTAGGTAGCATATTATGTCAATTGCTCACATTCTGTAGACTTGTACCTACTTTAAAAGAGCAAATGTTGAAAGTAAAAAAAAACAATTGATTCTTGTACAATGAATAAAAAAAGTCCTTTCACCATTTAAAAATGTAAACTTAAATTTCAAATTGTCATTCATTTCGGGTATGGCATCTTCCCCCGGACAATTCTCCCAGAATTCCCTCCCTGTGACACAGCTGAACTATTTAAATAGTGCAATTAAATTTAGACAGCAAAACGAAATAACATTTATTTTAATTTAAACTGTCTTTTAATCAAATAGAAATCAAACTAATGACCGACAAATGTTCATTCAATTTCACTTTTGCTTTGCATTCACTTAAAGTTGTCCCTGCACCTCTCTAAATACATGATTTGCTAATTTTGTCGTTGTACATAAACATAGCTGTTTAACACAACTCTGTTCTTTCCACGTATACGAGCTACAGTTTCCACCTCCACCTCTTTGGATTTCCAGTCTAATAATTTATCTTACGAATTCATTGCAGATTATATAGCAACAGCTAAATATCAAAACATTGTTAAATATTTACCTAAAGCCTCAAAGTGAGACACATTGAATTAAGGTTGTTGGTTGTGTTTTAACCTCAAACACGTTTTATGATCACAGCCCTGGGGAAAATCCATGGGAATTTGTCCTACGGGGAAAAGTGTCCGGGGAAAGGTCGGGAGGGAGATGTCCGTGGGAGGAATGTCCAGGGAAGATGTCCAGAACCCATTCATTTCAAAGCAGTGCTTCCAGAAATTGGAACCAATAATTGAAGCATATAACAATAAAAACTCAAAATTAGAACACGAAAATTGCATAATCAGAAACAATCATAATTCTAACATCACAATGCAGTATGTTGCCCTAAAATCTCACAAAATTAAGCAATAAAAACACAAATTTAATATAAAACAGACCAATATTAAAACTCAAATAATTTTAATCAAATCTGAATCACAAACATTTAAGCCGCATTGCAAACAATTAAGTCTAAACTTTTGCTGTGCTACACAACTAGGACCACTACATTGAATATGGTAACACCAGTTACTGACACACTGGTTAATTGGGTGAAAACTTCACCTTACCCTACCTCTCAAAGTTCAATCTTACTGCATTAGTTGCCTTTTGTTCTTTGTGGAAGTAGAGCATCGAACCGCACAGCACAACGTACGAATGTGACCAGCTCTTCCTGGGGAAATACACAACGCACAAACACACTCACAATCATTTTAGTTACAAGTGGTTCTGCATGCAAAACATCCCTTTGAAGCTCATTAACTCTGGTAGGTCAGCATTACTCAAAATTCACAATGCGTATAAAAACTTACTGTTAAAACCTTCACAATGACCACCCATACCAACCTTCAACCAAAAATCTCCCTTTACATCCCGATTTGCAGGATGCAAAGAGTTCCAACTTCAGGTAACCATTGGTTGATTCCATTCCTTTGGGACAGCAGGAATGAAACAGAGAGAGCCTTTGATAGTACTACAGTCTTTGGGTGTGGGTCATTTGGTTGGGCATCAATGTAGTACTATCAAAGGCTCTCTCTCTGTTTCATTCCTGCTGTCCCAAAGGAATGGAATCAACCAATGGTTACCTGAAGTTGGAACTCTTTTATATTCCTTTAAGAAGCAACTCAGAAGAGACTACTCCTCATTGGTTTCAAGAATTTTGATATAAAACTGCTCTCTTCACCTGGCGACTGACTAACCAATGTAACCATGTCTCCAATTCGCATTTCAGTGTGACCTTGCATGCAATGAGAATGTTTCTAATAATAATGATAATTGTGGTGCAACATGGATTCAGTGCAGACTTGCTAATACATCACACTATATCGCATTCATAAAATGAAAAGCATTTAAATGTGAAGCAGCTGTGAACTATGGCAAATTGCAAATATCCTACCACTTAAAACTAATTAGCTATATAATATAACAGATTTCAGTTACACATTATTGTTTAGAAAGCCTGGCTGTTTCTAATGTATGATTGAATTCAATTAAATGGTTATAGGCTCGTAAAGATAAAAGCAATAAATTAAATAGAGCTAAAAAACTAAGTTAGCAATAAGTAAGTAATTGCAGAAGTTAATTTACATGTACTCTTTGCACAGAGGTGACTTACTATTGACTTTCTAATAAAAGTAAATAAGAACATGCTATTTACTGGCTATTTTTAATAAGTAATGTAACATAACTATTTAAAAATAGATGTAAATAATCATGAACTATTCAATTATCTATTTAACCATTTTAATAGATGCCAAATAAAGAAGGTATTTAACACTACAATGCAGTTTTCAATGCAAACCATTAAAATGCATCAAGCTAATAGCTTTGAGGGACCACTTTGTGTCAAGAAGTTTGGTGCATACATGGAAGTATTCAGACTAGTCCCTCAGTAGATTCTTATCTACAACGTAGAATGTAAGTAGAGAGTGACAGTTGAAGGTAGGTAGGGATGAGGAGAATGAGTAACAAACGGAGGTTGATAAGCGAGAAAGGAAAGCACAGAGCTAAAGGGTAAATGACTTCAAATGTTATCATGTAATCCTTGAAACTTCTACTGCAAATAGCTCTCTTTGTTCACCTTTTTCCTTGGATGTTTCTTTATCTGATATAACTAACTGATTAATGACAGCATCTAAACCAGTAAATGTATGCAATAATACATTGAGCATGATCAAGTTCCCAACATAAATTACTGGAATGTTTTTCAAGTGGTACGTGCAGAGATAAGTTTTTAAGAATATCCCAGAGCCAACTCTAGGTAAGATCACATGTTAGACACTTCATAACGAGTGCTTACTGGTCAAACTACCTTAGCTTAGCTAACTAGTTAAGTTATATTATAATCACTGAATATTTCTACTTTATTCCTTCAGTCTAATGCCACTCCACTAATGTGAAAGGGTGACCCCTATTAGTGAATCGCATGGTTCTTTTAAGGATGTTTCTTTCCCAGTTGCCTTTGTCCTAAACTAAATACATAATCCACAACCTATTGTCCAGTGAACACTTCATGTCATATTCATTTATTCATTTTTAATTACTCTGGCTATGGTACTAATTATGTATGTTCTGTGTACAAATAATGTAGTTGGAGACCATAAAATAATACTGATTGAAACAATATTGATTGATTGATGCAGTTTTAGGCTGATAACCAATAGCACAGATGTAAAACAATTAATTCATTACAGAGAGTTACTTACTTTATCTTCTTTCCGTTTTCTGACAGCTTTGCTTTGTACAACATTCCAGCTTTATCGGAAAACTACCACAGACAGACATGAACCCATCCAGAATGAATGTTTCTAAGTAACGAAGAGGTTCAGGTGAGATATCTGCGAGAATCCTATTTTGGACTGCCGAGAAAAGTCATTTCATACGTCTGGTGAAGAATGTGGTATATGGTTCAAAGGAGGGCAGACGAGTGAGAGGACGACCGTGCAGAGAATGGCCGGAGGACATCAAGAGATTCACGTATTGATCATCAGGCATTGATTGATTGATTAATTGATGATAATGCTGATATTGACAATTTTGTTCCAAACTAACTAAATACAGAATATTGGTCCAAATGCTCTCTATGGCAACCATCCACTATGACAGAGTTCAGAACTAATGAAACACAACACATCAAGTTACAGATTTCTAAGTATAAGCAGTTGATTAGTCTAAATTACAGATTATTGCAGCATTGAAGCTGTCAGACTCTAAGTGCATATAATTACGAGCAATTCTACATCCTCTTAGAAAGCGCAACAAAAGCCCGCATCACCAATCAGGCATTGATAGATGACCCCATAAAAATTGAGGGATCAGGTAAATGCGGTGACCTGCAACACACGTGTGGGACAAACGATGAACTGAGGAAGACAAGTAAAGTGTTACTTTCAATTTTCAAAGACTAATTCTGTTTCACTTTCAGCATTACAGTCAATAATTACTTTGATTATCAATTGTTTACCTTACTCTTCCATACACATGCAAGTTCAGTTTGGAAACTATTTGTTTCCAAACTGTAAATATGTGCCTGTCCCCAGGGTATATGCTTACTTTTTTTATACTCGCATTAAAACTTTTCTTTCAGCCATGCTCGCGGATAGGGAGCGCTCCTGAGTAGTAACCTTGAAGAGATGCTATTTAAATAATTTTAATGAATGAATGAATGCCTAGAATATACAATTAAATATTACAATGAACATCACTTGAAAAAAAATCTTATTAAAAAAATCCGCTATAAAGAGGGTATGACTTTATCCGGCCAAAGCAATTATATTAAGAGCGAATGATAAGATTCTGGTACGAGAGCAAAAGATCAGCATGAACCCTGGATAGATTTCAGCTCAGTCTTCCATTTGCTAGTTGGCCTTGGCAAAATGAGCAGTAGGACAAATATGGGCGCCTAGCATGGCTGTAATACAGTCAAATTGACTCGTGTAATAACGTGTAATCATCCGTTCGTACTGTGACTTATTGGAATTAATAAGTAACAGTCTGAACACGAATATACTAAGCATGTAAGTATGCGTGTCAATCTGGTAATCTCCTGTGAATCAGTTCTTGAAAGGATTTAACTATGAAAACCTGACTCACCTGATAGACATCTCGTCGATCTGTGTCTTCCTCAAAATTGTGGTTATCAGTTGACTCAAACTGGAACGAAATGACAAGAGAAAAGTGGAATCATGTAAGTAATTCAGTTTCCTTAATAGATGTCGTATAGATTAAAAAAATTATCGCTAAAACAGAAATTGGATTAGCAACATATATTATCATCAATCCAACTTCTATTTTACCAAATACAATTGGTGAAAAATAAAATTTTAGTCGCGAACCTATTGTTCGTAAACCATTTGTCATCAACTATTTGTTGGTGAACCATTTGTCATGGAATAGAGTCAAGTACTATCGAACCCAACATGGAAACCCAAGCCAAGTCGATCCTCAGAAGGACATAGTCATCCAAAAAGAAGTAAATTATGCTCCAATGTAATCAGTTGAACTACTTTACCTCCGGTAGATCCCAACGTGATTCCTTGGTTTCGTCATTGAAGAAGTACTCCCTACTATTCTCATCAAACAATCGAAGCCACTGAAATTTTAATACATTCACAATAAACTTTGATTAATATCATATGCAAATGTCACTTCTTCTGCTATTATTTACACTTTAAGTGGGGTGGGTTACAACACTGTCAGCCGGTATTGAGTGCCCAGTGTAGCCATTCCCTTTGCACTGCTGACAGAGGTTCTTGTTGTGCCATTTGTCCACACATCCTCTGTGCAAAACAATGCATCATCAGTGGTTGGCCCTAGGGTTTTTGTAATGGCCTCTGTCCGGAGCTATGTCTCTTCCCTAAACCTTTTGGCCTGGGTTATACCTCAGTCCACTTAAAGTGTAAATTGAGTTTAAAGCGAATTTGAGTAGTAGCCTTGAAATGGTGCTACCTTACAATGGAAAGCAACTTATACTAAAATCATAGTAAGTTAGTTATCTATGCAATCAACATGATGCCTTTTTGGTACCTTATAAAGAAGCACCCAGTGGCAGAACAAACCTTAAACTCTTGAAGAACAAAACTTTCATGAATAAGCATATATAAGAACTCAGATAGATATAAACCACCACTGGCTCCCATGCACAAAAAACAGAGCAGTGGTAAAATAATTCTGCAAAGGTATTGACCAACAGAAGTCACCAGAAATCATGAAGCACTTTTACAACCTTCACCAAGAAATTCAATCCTGAGCAACTTAATAAAAAACATTCTTTGAGCCATCCTGATTAAAAATAAAATCACAGACATTACTAATAATTCAACAGGGTCCCTAACTCCTGTCTTTTTATCCAATGATGTAGGCAAGTAAGGTGGGGTAATAAAAGTTAAGTAAGATGAGAACATGAGACAAAATGAATGACTAACTTAAACTCAATGATTAGCATAATTCATTACATATATTCAATTTGAGATTCAATGGTTCACACTTTCATTATTCTACCCAAAAACTCAGATCATGATCATAAAAGACTTACTTTTTCACCATTTATCTGATTAACAAAGACAGTGTCTCCACTGTCAATCACTTCTTCCTTCCAGACAGATGGAACAGAACCCAAGCCATTCTTTGTGCCATCCTGATTAAAAATAAATTCACAGACATTACTAATAATTCAACAGGGTCCCTAACTCCTGTCTTTTCATCCAATGATGTAGGCAAGTAAGGTGGGGTAATAAAAGTTGAGTAAGATGAGAAAAAAGTCAGATGAGATAACATAAAGCAAGATATGGTATCAATAGGTCCTTAATCATCAGTATTACCAACATTCAATGAATGCCTTTCTTTCCAAAATGAATCTACAATTGTATTGTATTAAATAAACACCTACATCGCATATAATTACACAAGAAAATACACATTCACACATCATATATACAAAGTTTGCATACAAACAATTATAAACACATATATTATCATTTTTCATGACACCAGTCGGAAGTCACATTTTATTAAATGTCTCAATTTGGTCTTTAGTGGGAAAATCTATTTTATCATCACTTGTGACATTTTTGCACTAATGATCAAACACTTCATTAATAAACATATATTGTTAATTTCTTTTGCTATAAAATGACACCAAATATTTTTAATGAATATTTATTGCAATCCACGCTAAGTTCAAATTAGAAGTTCTGCATTTTTATGAAATTTATGATGATTTTTTAGGACTGTTACGTCATTTTCCCATGCTTGCACCCCTACAATAATGGCATCGCCTGCAAGCACATCATCTCCTCTAGCCGTCTTATGTATCCGAAATGGAATAGGTTTTAATTTAAGCCAATCATAGCTTCAGTAAGATTGTCATATGCAAAGAAATACCATTCTACGGAAACATTATCAAATAATCCCATGAACTTTGTAAGCGATTTCCTCAGAAGAGAATGCAAACATAGTACGATTTTAAGTTGACATAACTTTTCTCAGGTATAAGATATAAGTGAAACAGAAGCAGTTAGTTCTGGAAAGCTAATAAGAAGCTCTATAATGTTACATCAAAAACCCATTTTTCAAATTTGGAAAATTGTGACTGATTTCGTGCTGAGCCGTCACATATCTCCTTGAGGCTTGAATTAATCCCTCACAAAGGAGGGGTGAGTCACACAGATCCTTATCTCAACTTGACTCTATCAAAAGAGTCTTCCTTTTCAATTTTAGAGTTTTCAGGTAATTTTGTATCAAACAAACATAAACACAAACATTAATAAATATATGCAATATACATACAAACACACATACATATACATACATACATACATAAACATATGTACATACATACATACATACACACATACATACATACATACACACATACATATACATACATACATACATATACATACATACACATACATACATACATATACATACATATACATACATACATACATGCATACATACATACACACATACATACATACATATACATACATACATACATACATATACATACATATACATACATACATACATGCATACATACATACACACATACATACATACATACATATACATACATACATACATATACATACATACATACATATACATACATACATACATATACATACATACATATACATACATACATACATATACATACATACATATACATACATACATACATACATACATACACATACATATACATACATACATACATATACATACATACATACATATACATACATACATACATACATAAACATACATACATACATATACATACATACATACACATACATACATACATATACATACATACATACATATACATACATACATACATACATATACATACATACATACATACACACATACATACATACATATACGTACATACATACATACATATACATACATACATACATATACATACATACATATACATACATACATACATACATATACATACATACATACATATACATACATACATACATATACATACATACATATACATACATACATACATACATACATACATATACATACATACATACATATACATACATACATACACATACATACATATACATACATATACATACATACATACACATACATACATACATATACATACATACATACATATACATACATACATATACATACATACATACATACACACATACATACATACATACATATACATACATACATACATACATATACATACATACATATATATACATACATACATATACATACATACATACATACATATACATACATACATACATATACATACATACATATACATACATACATATACATACACACATACATATACATACATACATATATATGTACACATTTTACACAAATACATACACGTATACGCATACACATACAACCAGAACAAGTAAGTAAGTGACCAGCATTCCACCATATCCTCCAGTCCTCATAGAACCCTAACCTCAGTGCCAGCCACATCCCTCGCCGACTGTGACACCTTTCTCGGTATGATCCAACTCCTGTCCTGAGTGACAGGATTGTAGTAATAGATGCGACCAGACTCTCCATCGCAGTGACTCTCATAACCGCCTTCGAACGTTTTTATAGGCACGGCTCCATCCGGGGGCCAAGGGGGAAGATCCGGACCTGGGCCGTCGACGTGGAGGAACCGTGCGCTTGGGTGAAGCCGAGATGTGGGTTCATCTGGAGACTAAAATGAGTTGTAATTAAATCATAATTGTAATTTCAATTACACCGTGTTGGGGCATTCATGCATTAATGTTAGGGATGAACCAAAACTCGGCCAAGTTTCGTAATACTCTGCATTACTCAAAAAAATAACAGGAGTGCATTTTAATAAAAATCGGGCCTTTTCATTATCTGTTTTGTACATGGAAATCAGATTTTGTATGTACACAATGAAAATTGACCTAACTAAAACACAAAACTTTACCAGTAATAGTTACAACTTTCTAATTTAAACAAACGCAAAACCAAAAAATTCAAAGAAATCTGCAAACTGTCAAACCAAAAATCAAGATGAGATTTTTTAAGATAATCTACACTCAGATTTGGACTCGGCACAATTCAACTCGAAAAACTCAGTGCCTTGTAATTCTATAACCGTTTGGCTTGGGGCAAACAGACTTGATTGATAGACTGATATTTCGTCATCAACAGCAGTTTCTCACCTTGTCATGTAACGATGTCTCGACAGCCTCATAGTCATCAAGAAACTCCATATCCAGGCTCTGCATACTACCCTTACATCCATGTCTCATCGAATTCCAAATATTGTCATCAAAGATGTCTCTGTCACCAGCCAAACGCTCAGAAAACTCCCCATCTCCATCCGCTCGACTTCCCTTTCCCAAATCACTCTCATCGCCACTTCTAAATCCAACTTTCGACTTTGAATCTTTCTGCGATATCAGAATATTGAACAGCTCAATTCGCGCCTCATCCGTTACCACAGGAATGGATTTATTCGCCTCCGGATGAAGATCGCGTTTTCCGTGAAGGTTTTTGGGCTTCACGGGCGGTTTCGGAGGAAGGTCCTTCCTTCCAGTATCGGGATGTTTCCCACGTGGGACCTCCTCGACGTAGCACACGGGAACGTAGAGCAGTTGGTGGTCTTGTTCTGCGCGGATGACAGACCACCAGTTGTCGGAGATCTTTTCCACAAGGTGGAACTTCTCGCCAGCAGTGAGGCAGACTAGGGAGTTGTCGGATGGATGGGTGTAGATGTGGTCATGTAGGAGATGCACCACGGAGGGGCCGGTAACTTTAAAGGAAGTCATGACTTCCTATCTGAAAGAAAACAACACAGATAATCAACAGTTCTACGACAAATGGTTCAAGGACAAATAGCTGATGACAAATGGTTCACGGTAATAATGCTTGCTGATTCAGCTTCTACTTCAGCAATAATTATTTTTATCAATCCCACTTTTATTTCAGCAAGAATTCTTTTATTTAATCCAACTTCTATTTCAGCCAGCATAATTATTATCCACGTACAATCTAACTAGGAATAATTTCTTTCACAAATTCAGCTTTTACTTAAGCAAACATACTATCATCAATCCAACTTCCATTTTACTGATATCCAGAAGACAAGGCCAATATGTATGAGACAAGATCAACAATCAGAAGATTAGCTGACCAGTCCAAACAAATCTCAGAGCGTTCTTACTTTTGGTAAAAAATTGTACGGAACTGCGTACTATAATTATTATGCGATCAACCCGAATGATCGAAACCCGAATCCCCGAAAACGCTGAAAATCCAAAAAAAACGAATCCCCGAAAACAGCAATGTACTATTTAAAAACGCTGAACTATCTCAAAACAGCGCGATTCATTCATCAATCCAGCTTCTGCATGAATTCTTTTCATTGATCCAACTTCCATTTAAGCAGAATCCTTTTAATCAATCCAGCTTCGTTTTCGGGTATACGGCGGAAATCAGTTTCGGGGATTCGGGTTTCCGCAGTTTCGGGGATTCGGGTTCGGCGATTCGCTACGTACCCATTATTATGCTGCATTGATCGCACCGTCAGGGAGTAGAGCCTTGGGGAATCTGGTAGACTCGCGTACATAAAGCATTTCTAAGATGGTGATTATCGCAAATGATGAGCATACTTAAAATACCAATGCTACAATTTCAATGAGAAGAACGATCCATTCCCATTCGGTCCATTACCATTAAGACATCAGAGTAGTTATTTTTGTAGCTCACTTTCTCACGTACCTATCAAATAAAACTAACATAAGGTAATGGATAAATACCGAACGACCGTCTCACCATGGCACGTTAAAGACACTATTTTCGCAGTGCGCTTAAGGCTTTGATATTTAAACGAAATCAGGCGTTAGTATCCGGTTAAAATAATAGGAAAATAACATAATTATTGCAATCTTGTTGAAGAAGGAAGCGATGAAACCTGCTTCTTTCTATCATATATATGTATATATCTATAGTTGTTTCAAACACCCTTAAACATGAACATGAAGCATAATTGAAGGTGATATCTATTAGTTAGTGACGTCCATACAGTTGAAACTATTAGTGACATCTGATCAACAGATGAAACTGGATAAGCTATTATTGAATTTCAGCGAAAACGATAAAAGAACTTAAGAGATGCGCCTTCAAATCAAAGTCAAATAACAATTAGCTTGAGAAAAAATATTCTGTTTATATGCAATAAAATATCAATAAATCGTGCCATTTGCTCATCGCTAAAGATTTCACACTTTAATCATTATCCCCAATTTCGGGATTTTTAGGTAAAATTCCGGACTTTCTCGGAATACTCATTATAAACGTAGGCCCTATTGACCACGCATACGCCCATTCTTAGCTATTAACAGACTTGCTACAAAATCAACTTTCGATTTCTTAACAGATAGAAAATAACGACTTTCCATCGCGCATCACGGAGAGTAAATGTATAGATTCCAGATGAGTTGGTTTTTGTTTTTTGTGTGTTTTATTTGGTTTTTAGTTTTCCTTTGGATTTTGTCACAACAGTTTTGTTGTAAAAAGCATCAAACACAGCACGAAAAAGAGCTCCAACTCGTTTTTTTATAATTAATTTAGCTTGATGTCGGACTGAATAACACACAATTAGTAATATAATAGTAATATTAGTTAATTTTTTTTGGAATAAAAAACAAAAAATTGTCATTCTGTTTTTTTGTAAAAACCAAAAAGCAACATGTTTGCAGCCCTGACAATGAGTTAGATTTGGACTCGAAGACGAACCAGGAGCCGTGTCATTATTTAATTTAAATGATTTCCAGTACTTTAATTTGCTTATTACAACTATGATGAAGGATGGATAACGGGAGTGAAGTGCTAATAATTACGTGCGGTGTCCGCTCGATAATCCGAAGGTTCAATAGTCCGAAGGTTCGATAGTCCGAAGATTCTATATTCCGACGTTAATTTAATTAGAAGCTGGATAAATTGATGAAAAGAATGTGTAAAACTGGGAGCTGAGTTGATATGAAAAGAATCATGCCCAAATGGAAGCTGGATGAATGAAAAGAATGGTGCAATCCAGCTTCCTGTCAAGCATAATTCTATTCATCAACTAGCTTCCATTAAAACCGCAATCTTATCACCTATCGACCGGACACCGTGCAATCTTCGGACTATCGAACCTCCGGACTATACACAGAACCTTATGTGTAGTGGTCCTCTGATGATGATATAATGCTTTCCTATATATAAATTGGCTTGATAAAATAATTTTTTCCCATATAAATGAAAATAATGCTAGCTGAAACAATAGTTGGATTATTCACAAGCATTCTTGCTTTGATAAAAGTTGGATTGATTACTATTCTTGCTGAATAGGCATTGGATTAGGAAGCATTATAGTCATCAATCCAGCTTTTATTTTATTGAATACAATGGGAAAATTATAACTTTTTTAACCTATAGCTGAGAACCACTAAGTTGTCAATTATTTGTCGGTGATTCATTTGTTGTGGAATCGTCAGACCTACATGGTAGACCAACATGTACACAGAACTTGCAGTGGGATAATGAGATGCCGGTGTGGATACAAGAACCATTCTCTTCCCCTCGCCTCCCGATTAGGGGTCTGGGGAGCGTCTGTAGAAGTAACGGTATGCTTGCAGCCGGCCTGGAGAGGTCCCGGTGTGTAACGTCCCACTTCAAGCACTGCATGTATACATAGTTCCACAATTATATTTTGGAATGTATGCCATATACAGATATGACCACACTGCACCTTTAGCATTGTGGGCCATTCTTTGTGGAATGACCAACCCCCAAACTCTGATTTAGTCGGGTCCCTCCCTCATTGTCTAAAGGTTTTATTTCCTTGGGCTGACAAGTTACTAAAAGCTATTGCTGTTTAAGCATATTATTTACTTTTTGGTCTACAATATTTATAATGTGACACTAATAGTTGCAAACATCATACAGTCAAAATTGATGAGGAAAGAAATTGACTTATGCAAACCTATTAGGCTATCAGATAACGGTTCTTTGATGAAATTCTGCAAAATATATCTAATTAAAAACTAGACATACTGGTAAAAGAGTTACTTCTCTTCAATTTTTAATGGAATCCTTAGCCAAACTTATGGAGTGGTGTGATACGGAGTGACACAAACTGTTCTTTATTAATTCACAATACTGCTTAAGTTAATAACACACAAATGAAGCACACTGGCACCCTCCTTGCTCTGTGTACCTCAAAATCAAAGAATAACAAAAGCAGACACAGAAATTGTCTAAACCAAATCACTAAGTGCTAACATAAATACCTAATATAGAAACCAAAAAATATATTTCGTTGGTTTCTATCTTCGGACAAGATTTAAAAGATGTCTTTCAAATTGTTCACCAAGAATGTCTTTTACTGGAGCATCACAATGTTTACAATGCAAGACAAAGCTCTCTTCATATCCAAACATTTCATTGCAGATTCCACAGCCAAACGGTCTAACCACAAATTTATTAACATCTTTCTCGTTTGTGGGTTGTCCACTTTTAGAGTGAATACCCATTTCACTTTCCTTATATTCCACATATAGTGTTTCTTTTCTGTTCAGACAATGGTCATTATGCAAAGTACCCCCTTGGCATTTCGTCTCATTGTTTAGTAAATCATATAAAAGTAGACCTGCATCTTGTGATACCTGTTCTGTACTATTTTCATTTTGCTTGCTCATAGCTGCCTTTTCTGCTGCATGGGTTCTTTTATGTTCTCTTAGATCACAGTCATATTGAAATACCTTGTCACAGACCTCGCATATATTTAATTGTTCTATGGTTTGAACAGTACAATTCATATTCAGATAACCTAGCTGGTCAATGGCGTTGTCATACAAATCATATTTCGACGGCTCTACTCTAGGGTGTATTCTGAGATGGTTATTCAAATTAGCAACTTGTGTAAATGCTTTCCCACAAAATGTGCCCTTGAATGACTTTTCCCCAGTGTGAATTCTTCCATGCTGGTTTACAGATCTGATAGATCGAAATCGCCTGTGACACACTCCACAACTGTACAGTTTCTCCTTACTCTTAGTCTTTTTGTGCTTTTTCAAGCTACTGCTTTCTGCTGACGCTTTGAGACAATCATTGAAAAACTGCAAATCGACATTGAACAAATCCTCATTTGCGAGATTTCCGCTTTTACCTTGAATAGCCATTTCACTTTCCCAATATTCCACATCTGGTGTTTCTTTCCTGTCAAGACAATTGTCATTCGGCAAAGTACTTCCATGGCATTTCTTTCCATGGTTTAGAAAATTATCTGATAGTAGACTAACCTCTTGCAATGATTGCTCTGTACTATTTTCAATATGCATACTCATTGATGCCTTTTCTGCTGCATGGTTTCTTCGGTGTTTTCTTAGATCACGGGCATTTTTAAATACTTCATCACAAAACTGGCATATTTTCAATTGTTTTATGCTTTGAATGGCACAATTCACATTGAAATGACTGAGCTGGTCAATGACTTTATCCTGAAAGTCATATTTCGACGGCTCTTCTTTGGGGTGTGTTCTGACATGGCTATTCAAATTAGCAACTTGTGTAAATGCTTTTCCACAAAATTGGCACTTGAACGGCTTTTCCCCAGTGTGTGTTCTGTTATGGTTATTCAACTGAGTGATCTGTACGAAAGCCTTGGTACACAGTTGGCACTTATAAGGTTTTTCTCCGGTGTGGATTCTTACATGGTGATTCAAATTAGCAACTTGTGCAAATGCTTTATGACAAAACTTGCACTTGAAGGGCTTTTCCCCTGTGTGGATTCTCGCATGGTTATCCAAATTAGCAACATGTGCAAATGCTTTACTACAAAATTCACACTTGAACGGCTTTTCCTCAGTGTGCATTCTTCCATGCTTGTTCAGAGATCTGAGAGATCCTAATAGCTTATGACACACTTCACAACTGTATAGTTTTTCTTTACTGTGGATTTTCATGGTTTTTATTTATTTATTGCTTTGGGACAATCATCGAAAAACTGAATTGATATTTCCCCATGGTTTAGAAAGTTATCTGAAAGTAGACCGACAACATTCAAAGTCCAAGTATGTCCTGTGCTATTTTCAGTGTTGGTATTCAAAGTTGCCATTTTTCTCCAAAATGTGCGTTTGTATGGGTTTTCCTCTTGATGGGTCCTTCTATGATTATCGGTTGAGTGACCTGTACAGCAAAATATAAACAAAAGTTAATAGGTTGTTCATTTTCAGATTTTAATGGAAATGGGCTATAAATATGTAATTACAATTCTTAAATTTCACATTTGACAAAATTTATTGTCTTAATTTTTCTTTTAGAATTTTTTATGCAATTTATTGCCATAATGTGTATTTAAAATTTTTTGCTGAGTTAACAATTGAGAATATATCAGTGATGTAAGGAGTGTATGGTAGGAGGAATGTCAATCCATGCTCAGTGTCCAACACATTTTATTGAGGAGAGTCTAGTGTTTGTGAGGGTGAAAAAATTATAGATGGAATTGGGGTTTCTAGAGTAGAGATGATGATGGGTGTTCATGTTAAGTTGAAAATTGTCTTGGTGCACTAAAGGCAATACATTTTGGGTCTAGGACATTTCCCTAGACATTCTCCCCCGACATTTTCACCCATTTCATCACTATACCTAACCCAGTATATATCTTTGACCAGGTGCTGGATTGATGAAAAGAATCATGCTTAAATAGAGGTTTGAATGATGAAAAGGATGCCATCAAAGTGGAAGCAGGACCAATGAAAAGAATTCTACTTAAGTAGAAGCAGGACTGATGAAAAGAATCGAAAAATTGAAATGAAAAGATTGAAGAGAAAAATCTGCTTGAAATGAAGCAGAATTGATGAAAACTAGAATCACACTTAAATAGAAGTGGGGTTGATGAAAAAAAATCATATTTAAATAAAACCTGTATTGATAAAAAAAATCTGCTTAAATGGAAGCAGGATTACTGAAAAGAATGCCCATTTAATGTGAGCTTATTGATGATGAAAATTTGCTTACAAAATAATCAAAGCACCTAAAACGTAGGTTACCGATTAAACTCACTCATCTTTTCATTTGAAGCGGGGCAATCTGAAAAATCTATAACATGCCTCCACTGTCTAACTGTGGATAAATCTTCAGCGGCACTTAAACACGAATCTTTTCATCACATCCAGCATCCATTTAAGCACAATTTTTTCCCATCACATCCAGCTTATATTTAAACATATTTTCATCAGTCCAGCTCCCATACATTTAAACAGAATTCTTTTCATCACATCCAGCTTTTACTTAAGCAAGAGCCTTTTCGTCACATCTAGCTCTTCTAGGTGTGTATGATTCTTGTCATCACATTCAGCTTCCATTTCGACATGATTCTTTTCATCAATCCGGCTTTTGCTAAGTTATGTAACAGCGGTCAGAAATTGGGAACGCTGGTCGGAATTTGTGACGCTAAAACGATAAATTACTGTAATCTTTTCACGCGCTACATGGCGGAATATTCTGCATCGAAGCACCACGCCTTAATATATCTTATACTAAAGAGTCTTAAGAACTTAGCCTAGTTTAATTCTTGCGTATCAAGATAAATGTATTATTAATAACCTAGACTAATATTTATCGTTATATAAATAGACAAACTATAAAAGTACGCCATACTGATCAATATTGAAGAACATAATTCAAAGATATTTTGCACACAATGAAGACTAACAATATGCCTTTCTTACATGAAAATGGCGTTGCAGAAAATAAATATTTCGTACGAGGAGGTTGGATTGTCAATGTGTCTGTCCTCTAGCGACTATATGCCACACTAAACGAAAGCCAATTCAGTCGTTGAACATTCCATAATAGATTTAACAAAGATGGCAGAGTCGTAGTCTAAGATATGACACTTCCTATCTCCGCTGCGTATTTGGTCCGTATGGTAGTCAGAGCATGCAGACTGTGGCGCCACGTAGCGAAACGGTTTGTGGTATCATAGCAACGACAGGCAGTCCACCAAATTGTGTGGTTGACGCATCCCGAAGTAAGTTGAACATTCAGAAACATTGAGTGTCATATCTTAGTCTACGACTCTACCATCTTTGGACTTAATTTGTAAGATTAGTTACTAGCTTTGAATCAGTTCATGCAAATTTTATGGTATTAGCTCTTAATGACGTTCTAAAACAGGTAAACATGTAGCAGCAGGTAATTGCGTTAGTTTACTATTCAATGGATTGTCTGATTAATACTAATAAATTATTACCCTGTACCTAAGTTCATACTATACAAAGCGAAATTACTGACTCTTCCTCTACCTCTGTCTGTCTGTCTGTCTGTCTGTCTGTCTATCTATCTATCTATCTATCTATCTATCTATCTAACTATCCATCTATCGCCTCTCTATTGGTTTCTCTGTAATAATTATTATCCTTCTCTTAGAAATCCAGGCACCATGCGTTACATGCTTAGAAATGGACCACCATATATATATATATATATATATATATATATATATATATATATATATATATATATATATATATATTGTGGTCGTAAGAACCAATGTTACGTGTTACTGCATATTATATATATATATATAGTTTATATATATATATATAGTTTATATATATATATATATATAGTTTATATATATATAGTTTATATATATAGTTTGTTTAGTTCTAATTAAGCCTACCATAAAATCTTCCAGCTGATGACTTGGAAAACGTGAGATGACACTGTTTAATGGTTTTAAAGGTGGTCACCTAGACAATGCAGCACTCTATTTTGTCATTTTCATCAATTTTATCAAAATTTTGCCAATTAGTTGTTGATCTACACCTTAATTCGAATACAGTGAACTGTATGAACCGACAAAATCACTCTTTCTCAGAGACCACTAGTCAAGACCGTAAATTTGATATGATTTCTGAGTTTGACTCACACCATGAAAGTCAGTACTGCATAATATACAACACAATGCAACTCAAATTTGATAATGCCCTTCTTTCAAAATTTTTTGCTCAGAAGTGCATACACACGCCTCGACGACGCAACTACAGTTTGAATGCAGAGCAATTCTGCGCGAAGGACTTGCTCAAGGTCCCTAAACAGTGACTCCTCGTTCGAATCTCCCACTCAGCGCACACTGAGCGTCACGGGCCGACCGCTCTAACCAATCGGCCACAGGTGACCATTACCTAACAGTCTTCTACCTTCTAAGATGATACACTGCGTGTGTAACACTGTATATACGTTCCTCCTCATTTCAACAACCACATTTGCACCACCTTTCTAGCCCATGGAGTAATGCTTTCTGTATACATAATTCGTTCAATAATCTTTGAAGAATTGGCAGTCGTATTAACGGTTCTGACCCTACTATTTATGACACAGCAGAGAAAAAATGTGGGAAGGGAATATATTTCAGCCATGACGAAACTTTTTTCATTCTTTTTCGGTGGCAGAATACTGTAGAAAATACGTCGGACTGAAAGTCATAGGCTTAGATAAAGTGACAATTGACGTCATGCGTAGTTTTTATAGACCTAATTCAGATGAATTGATGGAAGACTTTACATTGGCGCCATTTTACCATGTGAGTTTAGCATCAATTAATATAGTGCATGTATTTGCAAGTAACAATTAGGAATACAATATAATGTAACAGCAAGGATCTTTAGCCGTTTATTAGTACACTACACAAATCTATTTAAAGAAAATAATATTGTCTCTGTTTAAGGTATTCGAGAATTAATAATGTCGCTTCGGGTCAGGTCAGATGAAAGCCGTGACGTTCACATCATGTGACAAACACCCGACTAGGAATCAGCTAAAACAGAAAAAATTAACTTTCACATCTCAGTGTTAAGGAGAATACATTATTGATCTATAAAAAAAATTTGTATTGACGTTGTCGTTAAGTATATAAGTCAAGTTGTTGGGTATAAGTTATAATTATGGTAAAAAATAGCGATCGTTGCATATTTCTCGCTCTTCTGCATTAGACTTAATATCAGAGTGCATGCACAAAACTAAGTGTTAGAATTCTAGAGGAATTTAATGTTTGGTTCTATAGCCTATATATTCTAATTCGACTAAGGAGAATGTGAAGAATGAACACAAAGAAAAGCAGCAAGACGAACGAGACAAAGAAGAAGCAGAAGTGGTTTGGATTAAAAAAATAGGAAATAATAGCACAAAGAAAACTGAAATAGTAAGAAGAAAGAGCAAGAAAAAGAAAACGTGAACGAAGAAGAAGATAGATGATCATGATCACGACGACGATAACGATGATGTTGATGAAGTAGAAGATGGCGATGAAGAATGAAGAAGAGGATTAACCAGCAAGATAAAAAGAGCAAGAAAGAAGAACAAGAACAGGACGAATAAGAACAAGAACAAGGACCTTGCTCAAAGCTAGCCTTCTGGCAGCAAATGGTATGAAATGTTTGCGATTTCATTTGGGGCTACATAATCTGCGCTATTTCCAACGGCAGGTAATTATGTAGACTGCATTTATACACGTATGCCCACATAAAAACATACTAGTCTAAGTAAATAAGTAGCATGCCTACTTAAATATCCACTTATTCATGCACACATATAATTATAGCGCCATAGACCTGATCGCAGGGCACCAGCTTATTCACGAGAGCGCGTGTATGTATGTATAATGAAAAATGGACATAATTATGTCGATGCTAACATTCTCTCCAGCAGATGTAAGGCAGACGGCGTCCAGTTCTTGTTCTCCGAAAGCAGAATCCTTGCCAACGACCTCGCTTCTCAGGCAGCTCAACGTCGTTGCCATAGAGATCATTGTCATGACGACTACTCTGCTACGGGTGACAACAAACGAAACGTTACGATGGAAAAAGTCTCTGGATAAATGGGATTTCAATTATTTCCTTACAAGTTCTTATAAATAAAGGACGATCTGTCACGATAAGGGGTGCTAGTTACCTCATTGTTCTGAGCCAGATACAACTATAGCCTACATAGGCTTACATTGTTCCTAGATATAAAGGTACAGCGACCTGACAAATAGCTATTAGTCAGCCATTGTATTCATAAAAGTATAAACTGAACTGATGCTATTAATGCCTGCTAATCGAATTTCTATTTCGGCAATAATTATTTTAATTAATTTAATTTATATTTCACCAACAAATTATTTCAATTATCCAATTTATACTTTAGCAAGAATTATTTATTAATCGATATATTATAAATATAGGAAGAATTTCTTTCATCAGTCTAAATTCTGTTTACGCAAGCACTTTTATCATTGTTATCATCAGTCAAGCTTCTAATTTTGCGGAATACAGTGGGGTAAGAGAAGTAGGCCTATTCCAAAGCCCTTTGATCAATGATATGACCTGCTTTTATGGTAAGATATTTACACATACCTGAAAATAGACCATCTTTTACAACACGATGGCGGTGGATGTTCTGACTAACCTGTCTTAAAATATTTTGGAGCATCAGTTGCCTTAGATCGGATCGTATTTGGTCGACAGATGGCCTCTCGTCGTCTTCGATTTCCATTGCGTCGCCGTTCTTCAACAAAGACTACCAATTAATAGTGAATTAGAGGTCAGTGGACCATGATGTTTGCTCGCTTCACTGGGCAGAAGAGGAGGGAGGGATATAAGAAAGAGGTTACTAGTAGGTAAGATAAAAAGAAGTAGAAGTAATAAGATAACTTTGGCAATTAGGCTGTAATTAGGGAGTATGTAAAAAAGATTATTCTTCACCAGACTGCCACCAAACTCACACATGCTCATAAGAGACAAAGTCATAAGGCCCTGTGAAATTCGCAAAAGATGAGTTCTCTTTGCAAAGGTATCAACTCTATGTAGGGTAAAGTTATGTGGTTTGGATCGCATTTCTAATGGAGTTGTGCGTCATGGTTCTGCCCTACTTTTATGATCCTGTTGTCTATGCGATGTTTTGCTCGCTTTCATTTGTTTCTTAATGATAATTAATTATCATCCCTTTGAAGATCATAGAGAACGCCGCAAATTACTTTAAAAATAGTTGAAGCAGTGATTACAAAGATAATCATCGAAACACTTATGCCTGATCGATCGAGCACAGGATGAAGAAGGCGAACAATTAGTCATCCAATTGTGTGCACAGAAACTAAAAATATAGCCCTACTTTAAATTGACTTTGCTCCGTTTATTTATATCTCTGCATGTAACTTATACTCAGTCAATTAATCTGAATTTGTAAATCGCCTTTTCAAGACCGATAGGCCTACTCTTGAAGCAACTCTATTTAAATTGCCAACTAAAATTCAATTAGCACAGAATTCAATGCAATGACTAGGCCTACAGTAACTGAGCTCAGAATTTGAATAACCAAGTCCAACCAGAGATTTAACTAACTCATAACCTTTTCCATTTACGTGTAAATTTGAATGCAATTATGATACTATTACATGTATATCTTAGAAGCCAAGAATGACCGTTTACTACTGAGCGCCTATAGTTGTCAATCTTCCAGTATTTTTATGTGAATATATTATATTTCTTGCAACGTGATCAGCAATTTACCATCATTGTTTACACCGCTAAAAGACACAATAAATTATCGCCTAAGACCATGAATTTATAGCTATAATTACTAAATAAATACTGAAATATCCAACAGAAATTATCAATCCAATCAATGCTGATTATTCATATTATAAATGTCAAATGTCATTTAAGAAAGAAATACTCAGCTGCGTGTCATAATGAAATGTGTTGTAGATATTCTTAAAAAACGCATACGTATGAAATATTTATGTAGGCCTACCTAAATCTTGGTATTTGCTTTCAGTAACTGCTTATAGTATTTGCATTTAGAATTCGCTTTTAGTAGTTGCTTTTTGTATTTGCTTCAGTATTTGCTTTTAGTATCTGCAGCAGTAAACCTATTTGCTTTTAGCGTTTGCTTTCCAGTATTATTCAATGTACCAAAACCATCCCAGATCATTATGCCCTCATAAGCTCCACTGCTAAACCACCAGTTCACCATCTAAAAACCCCGATTGGATACGTCAGTCATTCCTCTAGCATCATCTGCGTTCCAAGAACACCTGCGCATGCTACTGTGCTATTGTCGTCAAACACGGAATTGAATATGAATATCTGACCTGTAATTGATAATCTGTTGGCTGTTCGCTGTCGTAGAAGTCCCAAGAGGCGCAGTTCATCGGAGCCACGACCAGAGACAGAATCAACAGAGCTAGTGGAATCAGTCGCCTGGCGTCCATCTTGTCTCCTCTGGGCTACTGTGGAGGAGGCGAATGGGTGGCTCTCGGTCAACCGTTGGATAGACAGCACCTTTAATAATTAAACAGAGAGCCATGAGAGACTGAGTTAGGTAGACACAGAGAAAGACATAGTCAATTTGGAGGGAATGAGACAAGAAGAGAGATTCAAAGAGAGAGAAAGGCAGAGACAAGCAAACACAGGTAGACGGAGGATTAAAGGCAAAGACTACATGGAGAGAATTAGACAAGTGGATATACATTGAAAGAGACATGAAAGCACAGAGATAGCAGAGAGAGTTATATGCAGACGCAGATAGACGGACTCTTAAGGGCACAGGTCGCATGGATAAAATGATACAGAAAGACGTACACTCAAACAGACACGATGAGTACAGAGATAGCGCCAGTGGGAGGCAGAGACAGGCAGACGAATAGTTAAGGAGACAGAAAGACCTACAGACAGAGATAAATGGAGGTACTGCACCGATGCATGTCTTGGACAGAAGCGGATGTCGTCCCAGAGGTATCTCCATGGACATCTCGATGATGACCAGTTGCGACAGCAAAAACACTGATCACATCAACCATCGCCTCCCAATCGTCATCATATATTTATTATTTTATTTATCCGGAGGATATAAATGGAGCCCCTTCCAGTACATCTACTCAAGAGCGCTTCTGACCCAACCCCGGATAAGTAGTACAGTTTAAGGTTGATATAGAACACGGTTGGGTGTCCCCTGGGCACAAGGCGAAGAGCGACCAGGATGCCATTCTAGGTTGCAACATGTAGGACCAGCAACAGAGAAGGTTTGGCGCTATACAATAAAATACAATACAACTGTTATTTGATATCGCCCTACTTACACTTAAGTTCAGAAGTGCACACACGCCTCGACGGCGCAATTGCAGTTATAATGCAGAGCAATGGTATGCGAAGGACTTGATCAAGGTTCATACACAGTGACTCCAATGACGAGAGTCGAACCCTCTCACTCAGGGCACACTGAGTGTTAAGGGCCGACCGCTTTAGCCACTCGGCCACCATTCCACCTGCCGCATGGAAGTCCGAGAGCGAGGGACATCAATATAAATGTGGGTGTGGATGATGATGATCACATCATCATGTTATCATCATGCGCAACAATTCTTAGTTAACAATCGTGATTCTGCTGTGCGCAAGAAAATGGATTCCAGGATCACATGAAATCCAAACTAGATTTAAATGGAAGAGTAGAGAAAAAGCGGAATCAGACAGTCTGTAATATGATGTAAAATATCATAACTTTTGAGATAATCATCATAAAATGACATCGAAGGCATTCATCAACATTTACCAGAGACATGAACAATTATTTTCTTTGCCGAACAATTATTATCTATCGGGTTTATAAATATATTATTTTAGTGTTAATACTTTTGCTCATTTTTACCAGTAAGGAATAACCCTCTTAAATGGTTCACCGACAAATTATTCAGTGACAAACAGTTGAAGACAAATTGAAATGGTTCATGGAGATGTTTTTTTATTAGCCGATTTGGTGAAACATGGAAGTTCGACTGATAACAATAATGCTTGATAATCCAACTTGTAATTCAGCGCGAATTATTTTGATCAATCAAACTTCTATGTAAGCAATCTTTCTATCCAATAATCGAACTTCTATTTAGGAATGTAACCCTGTTATACAATATTTTCACAGGAAAGCATCATTATCATCAATCAATCCAGCTTCTATTTTACCGAATGCAGAGGGTGAATAATAAATTTTAAATACAGGTCATTTCGTTATTCATAATCTTAAATTGTGTATTGCCTTTAAGTATATCTGTCATTTGCTTCTATTTCTTGGCGTGTGTTCAACCTGTGACTCAGGTGCATGCAATCAAACCAATGCATGCAATTGCCTCAATGAACCCATCCAAAGGTGAAAGGCTAAGACAACTGCTCGCACGTTTCCATGGAAACGCCTTTGAAGTCAGGTCACGGAGCTGAATGACCTTTGACTTGAACCGAGACTATGATCGTGATCAACGCTTAATCTAATTTAATCAACTGATTTTTTTATAGCGCTGTGGTTCACAGGTATCGCAATAGAATCTCCCTACAAGATAAAAAGCTTCGACATAAAGGATTCAGTTGAATTTTCATCGCTTAAGGTATCGAAACACAACACAACCCAATTAAAGAACAGCAATTTAGCATTGAACGACCTATACTAACTAGCAAGATAAATTATAGGCCTAAGCTATATGAATAATTAGATTAAGAGCACAATCAGATGACTACACAATACACTAATAATGAGATATCCGCAAAATAAAATACTGACCGATATAGCTAATTAATTAGATAATTTAATAAATTGCTAGCTAAGTAAGTAGCCTTTCCAAAATAGACCATTGTCAGCGCAATTGAACATAGGCCTAGAATTGTCTGTCCGGCCTGGCGATGCCAACTTGGTCTTGCGCCAGCCTACCTAATAGACCTTGACAGCCGGTATTGATGACCCGGTATAGTCGCTATCATCGCTCTGCTAAGAGAGGGGAACTCGTAGGTCTATTAGCCCGAACAACAGCTCATTTTCTGTGCTAGGTCCTTAGGTTCAGAATGACCTTTCTGGAGTTGCGCCTGCTTCCTACTTCGTTTAGTGGTACATTTGCATGGTTATGGTTATGGTTATTTTCATAGCCATATAATAAAACCTTACCTATTTGTCTAGGTAGGAGGTGGAAGCGCTTTTGAGTAGTTACCTGGAAAGGGCTCTATATAAATCTGTGAATGATTGAACGAACGAATGAATGAATGGATCTCCTGTTTTATCCATCTATACTTGCAAGTGTCTCCTAGTCAGTGGTTCCTTTATTCCATAATATGCAGTGACATAAGCCTTGGTCGGCCATTTTGTCTGCTTAGGTGTATACTAATGTCTGTGCGTAGGTGGACGGTTTTGAATTGAGAGCTCAGAGCTCACGTAATATCAATCAATCAAAGAACGAATGATTAATTGATTGACTTAGACTGCCACATATCATGATGCAGCCCTGCAACCATTTGCCAAATCTTCCAATAGAACATGGCGTCGTATAAACCAACAAGTAACCAATGATCTTTTCAACATTAACGTCCTCCATTTGCAAATGCTGCCATCCGAAATGGTTTCTGTTCGTACGAAACCGATCGTAACAGGTGCAGAATGTTCCTTACGGAATAAATAATGCGTTCGTTTGATCAATGGTTATTGCAATGACAGATGAAGGAATCCTATGGTGACTACATACATACATACATACATACATACATACATACATACATACATACATACATACATACATACATACATACATACATACATACATACATACATACATACATACATACATACATACATACATACATACATACATACATACATACATACATACATACATACATACATACATACATACATACATACATACATACATACATACATACATACATACATACATACATACATACATACATACATACATACATTCGTTAAATATAGTCTATACTTCTAACAGTATAAAATACCGAAAGAAATACTTAATTGTAGATACACAGAAACATGCGTAGGCCTAAGTAGGGCCTACATGCATACTTGAATACACGTAGAGAAAATACATGTATACATGTGGCATACATGTGGCATACATGTGGCATACATGTGGCATACATGTGGCATACATGTGGCATACATGTGGCATACATGTGGCATACATGTGGCATACATGTGGCATACATACATATACATACATATACATACATATACATATATATACATACATGTATGTTACTAACGCTTGTCAACCTCCCAGTTGAGTTGTTGACAACGAACGCTCTCCATCACTTTAGCAGATTATTTTGTCTCAGTGCAGAATTCGTTCGATGATTCTGGCAACTTCGTGCAATAACTGTTGCCTGGATAATTATTCATCTCTTGTCACGACGGATTTATTGCCTTTCTGACTGGTCTGCGTTCCTGTTATGGTAACATTCAGCCACTGGAATGGTCCACTTATGACCTGAGGGGACCCAGGTTCAAGCTGACCGTCGTGTCTCGCACCAAAAGCCCTGTCCAAGTCGGTTAAAAGCTGCGAAAGATTATATTTGTTGTTGCTGTTTATTGCACAGTGCAAGTATTATTCTTGCATTAGGAGCCAAGAAAAGCTGAATGACTTAGGCCTATATAAACCTTGACTCTTCTTTCTAAGTTAATATTGGTACATATATCTTTTTCAATGTAATTAGAACTCAAATAGTAACAATAGCAAATGCTTGTTTTGTGCTTATTTTCAGTAGTTATGTGAAAGGGTGCTGTATAATTTTCTTAGCGAATGGATGCATAAGTCATCTGTTTTCATCTATAAATGGATGTACTATTGCACTTGCCAGTGTCCAATGCTATAAATAGAGACACTGCACAACACTTGAATCTTGGGAGCAATGAATATAACAAATGACCTAGAACAGAACACTTTATTTCATTTATTCGTACCCATACCTTCCAAATTGCTGGCGTTGCTGAAATCATGACGATGACGACAACGATGATGATAAGAAATAGATAACTACAGAAACATATAAATTCGTGAGTTGTACACAATAAACGACAGCCCATGCAGAGGCGTCTGACCCCCTGAGTCACTAGAGACCCCCCCATAAGTCATTTGGGCAGCTTCCTTCTCCTCAATTTTGACTGACAGACGGACAAATATTATTCGAGGATGAATAATAGATTGAACCAATTTATTTGGTGCACACTTTAATTGACACCGTAGAATAGAGAAGAATGGCTCAACCGCAAATAATAACAGATTTATAATGATATAAAAATTTTAATTAACTTTCCTCCATAATTTCTTAATGATAGCTTCCCTTATTTCTTGAATGGAGCATTTGCTCCAAGATTTCTATGATGCAAACGCTTCTGAACACACGAATGTAATTTAAGAATTTTTACGCATAATGAACGCATGAATAGGCCTAAATTTAAGAACATCGAAGACTATTTGTTCGTACCCATACTCTCCAAGTGGTTGGCGTCAATAACTCATGACGACGACGATGACGACGATGATAAGAAAGATATTAACACAGAGACATATACATCTTTGAGACACACACAAAATAACGGCAACTCGTGGATGTATTTTATTAATTTTTTAATTAATTAAGCATGATAAATCATGATTAAATGAATGTCTATAATATTGGTCGGTGTGGTTTTAAGTCAATGCGTTGCTGCTGCAATTCTTCGGCGTCTATTCACTATGCAACGCTTCCTTCGAAGAAAGAGCCAGCTGCAGAGTGCCAGCCCTCCATTAGATACCTTGTGAGATACATCTGCTGGTTGTGACTGATGGCTTTGACGAAGCCATATTGTCTGCAGACAGGTGATGACTTTCCCGGTGATTGATAGTGCGTCCGTATCTTTTTTCGGTCCACTCTGTATCGTCAGACCCAGGCCTTAATGCAATAAAGGCGCCGCAAGCTTTCCCCGCGAGCTCACGACGTGGTCAGTTGAAAAATGAGTCCATATATAATAGTATTGCTGTGAGCATAGGACGATAATTCAAAGAGAAGGAGCTGACATGATTCTAATGCAGCGCTATATACTTCGCCTTTTGGGCTAATATGTCCACGCGGCGTCTTTGGAAAATTATTGAAACTAAGAAACGGGAAAGTTGGAATAAGAACGATTCCGTCGAATCATGTGGTGCGTGTGTGTGCGAAAACAATCACGATCTTTTTATAATTAATTCATGTTGCATTGTATTTGAGCATTTGTAAAGCGCCTCCAGAAGGGTGAATCGTTCAGTGCGCAGGCTCCGCGCGAAGAAGCAGGTCTTGAGAAAATAGAAAGAGAATGAGAGCTAGACTGCCAGATCGAATTTTAAAGCGCACAGAAGGAGAAAGTCCAAAGAGAGAGAGAGAGAGAGACCGATTGAAGCAAACCAGCTTCTATTTGACATACATGATACAGTGGGTGAATAATGACGTTTTTGTGGCGAACCTTTTGTCGGTGAATCATTAGTCATCAAAATTTGTCAGTGAACCATTTATCGTCAATTATTTGTCTGTGAGCCATTTGTCGTCAACTATTTTGTCTGTGAACCATTTGTCATTTGCTTGTGAGCTATTTGTCAGAAACTCTTTGTCAGTGAACCTTTTATCGTCAACTATGTGTCGATGAACCATTTTGTCGTTGACTATTTGTCAAAATCCACTTCCATAGCACCTCTCAAGCAATGAAGAGACGGGCAAGCCCACACGAGGTCAAATGTCATGAATAAAATAAACCTTTCCAGCAAACAAAACAATGCACAGAGAATTGTCAGGGTCATCAATGAGAGCTCGCGCATACACATAGAACCATACATTGGGATACACTATAGCACCACCATCTGGCCGTCCATCAGTTGTGGCTGTTGATAATCAAGCGATTACCGCCACACTGTTACTGCACGACCATTACCACACTCCTGCTGCAACAGTAAGTCTTTTATATGGAGTCATTTAAGCACGAGTAGTTCTATACTGGCGAGGAGCTGATATAGCGCCGCTATATAGGAGAAGGTGGTTTTATAGCAGATGCGTGGAGGGATACGTTGAGACATTAAGTCTTTTGGTGGATCTTGATGCGCTAAGAAGGCTGAGTAAATCCAGCTTCATTTCTCACTCGCTGAGGAAAATCCTTTCACTCATTACCTATGCAGGATCATCGCCTAATCCCAGGCAAACCACAACGAACACAGTCACGCCTACACACGGTCCAAGCATTGCTGTAACTTGTTTTGTAGTATCGTCTGTGAATAAGACAATAATGGGACTAGAATGCACAAGTACATAATAGACACACATGAACACAATATGGACACACGTGGAAACACAAGGGCATATATGGGCACACATGAACTCACGTTGACATATATGGACACACACACACACACACACACCTGTGTCCATCGTTTTTCCTCTCTTTCTGTATCATAATATTGTATTGTATTTAAGCATTTATAAAGCGCCTAAGTAGGGTGAACAGTTCAGAAGCGCTGCCAGTGCGAAGGTCCTCGCGATTAGAAGTTGGTTTTGAGAAAAGCAAAGGAGGATGAGAGACTTCCAGATAGAATCTTAGAGCGAATAGATTGTGAAAGTGCATTCCCAGAGATGGACCAATAGAAGCAAAAGATCGAGACTGAGCCATAGCTGTTCTAGTTCGAGGAACCAAAACATCAAGTGTGTTGAATGGACTAAGAGGACGGAAGGAGGAAGCTGAATGGAAGCCGAAGTATTACATATTTGCCCTTCATAGCAGATTATTATGTCAAACTGTCACATGACAATAATGGCAATTAGGCTATCGCCCATAATTATATGAACAGTTGTTTTGCAATTATTCATTTCTGCAACAATCATTATTAGCTAATGATAGGCTCTTAAATGCAATCTCAAGTTTGGAAACAGAAAAACATAGCGTTTTTCAACTCGTTGAAGACTTTAGGTACAAAAATACTGATTGTGGCATGACATATTAAAGTAGTTTCAGGTTAACGACACTGTCTGATAACATTATAGGCCTATCATCAGCGATGCTCTCCTCATTTATCAATGCTTGGGACAGGCACTGTCAGAGGGCTAGCAGTGAGTGATTTTTACGACTCAAAGGTGGATGGTGATCGGTATTGATTACTAAAGTGTAAATCAGTGCAAGAATAAAACGAGCAAAATGAACTTCATAAGTTTTCTCTTTAACTGTTGTTCAGGAAATATATTGAGGACGTCTACCTTCAGAATGGAAGAGACGCCAGTAGAAAATTAATTGACACGAATCCTCCGTTAATGACAAAAGGTTCACGAACAAAGGGTTCACGAACATCTGCCTATGGTGTTCGATGTAATAGAAATTGGATTGATAATATTGCTTGCTTAAAATAATAGAAGTTAGATTAATTAAGGAAAATCTAACTAGGGAGATAATTATATTGTGAAAATAATGCTTGCCGAAGTTTAAGCTGAATGGTTTACATGAAATCTTGATTATGTTGAAGTTCGATTAATTAGAAAAATTCTGACTGAACTGGCAGTTAGATTAGAAAGCATTATAATCATTAACCCAGCTTCTATTTCACGTCATACAATAGACGAAAACTTCCCGAAAAGGAAATGTTTGGTCGCGGACTTCTTGTCCGTGAACCATTTGTCGCCAACTACATATAAATATCGGCGAACCAATCGTCGGTGAAACATTTGTCGGGGAACCATTTCTCAAGAACCATTTGTAAAGGAACCATTTGTCATCGCACCATTTTTATTATAACCGTTGGTATCTAGTGTCAATCCTGTTTTGAAATGACTATCTGGAAATTCATCTGACTGCGACTTGATTTCAGGGTGCAAACGATGCTTTCTTCATTAGATTCAGGCGCTTTGGAAATATCAAATTACAAATGGAGCTTTACGCTATATGCTGAAGGGGAAAACACCTGCGCATAATGTACCGTGTGCGTTGCTTTTCTTTTATCTTGTGCGGAAGGTTAATATGGATGATTAATATATATTTGTATATCAAAGGACTGGCGGAGAATACGAAGCATAGGTATATTGTGTGATCACCATTGATATCAGAATCCATTTTCCAGGATCCGACCGTTAGAGGCAGCAAAAGAATTGCATTTGCCTTCGAGGAAACAGAGTCATTAGAGTTAATGGAAGACCGAGTCATTGTCGAACTAAAATCCGGTACGACCGTTCTATGATCGCTCCTATCTCCTCTGCATGCAAGCCCACCACTAAGGTATAGGACACTAATACAATGAAACCGACGCTATAGGGTAGACGTTCGCTATAGATCGCTAAAGTATATAAAGGCTATAGCAGGTGATAGTATACACAAAGCGTACTTCTGAATAGTGTGTTGCTTACAGCCTCAGATAGAACATAGGCCATTCGTGTCGATTCTTAAGATTTATATATAGCGCTTCTCAAGGAATAGCTATAGAGGGGGCTCTCAGCACAAAAACCTCTGGGGAAAGGAAGCACCTTTAATTAAAGAGAGAGAAGCCGATTGAGATAATAAGCCCGTCATTAGTTTAGCTCTTAGTGATGGAGGAAGGTCTACAGAAAACACAAAAGTTGTGAGTAAGCACTTGTTACCAAATCGGACGAGACTTGAACCCGTAATAACCGATCGGACATGATTACCCTTTGGAGATCGATCTACGACCCTCCACAGCCTATCCTTTGGACAATAAGCTGGTGCCCTGCTCATAGCTTTCGAGAGGCGATTTAGAAGTCTGGATATTAAGATCACAATTCTCCACACTCTTCATTGTTTGCGTTTGATCTGATGACAATTGCATGGTAGTGTTTGTTGCTTCAATTGTGTGAGATGCGATTGTGAACTGGTTGACACTTCTGTTTCATTTACCAACGCATTGTAATCGTTGTTAAACATAGGCCTACTTAGCTCCACACATTATGCTATCTGAAAAATCAAAATGGGTTCTCTGGGTATGTACGTATGTATGCATGGGTATGAATACATACATACATACATACACACACATACATCATACATACACACGCGTGCGTACCTGCGTGCGTGCGTGCGTACGTACGTACATACATGCACACATATATAGTTTCTAACGACATGCATATAATATTGGCATTCATACGTAATGCACGCATACGCAGGCTTATTCGTGGAACTGTTTCAAAAGGCAGATCATTATGGAACCAAAAACAATCACAAAACCTTTTGTCTCTCATCAATTTATACACGCATGCGGTCGGTCTGTTTTCAGAGATGACATTTCATATGTTCGCAATATCATTCGCTAATTTGTGAGTGATAATGTCCAAAACCTCTATTATCGTCCATGCTGGCATATATTTATGCTCTTTGAGCAGAAACATGGCGCCCATCTGCAATGCCTTCTGTTCCCAAAGGCGTCTTTTGACCGACTGCAATTTATTAATCTCAGCTCTGAAGCTGGTGATATATGAAGCGGATTGGAGCTTTTGTCAACTCTTTTATGTAGAGGCCGCCATACTTGTAATTAGACATCTGATAAAATGGACGATAGGGCTTTCTATGCTGACGAATGCTTGTGTTTAACAGACAGTAAACATTATTCGTGTTAAAAAACATAGTCTGAAAAAAATTCTACATCTACATGAATTTGTGTATATTTCAATAGTTATTTATTCCCATCAATTTTTAACCTTTTTTTATACATGTATTCAGCAGTAGCCTAACTCCTACACCATGTGCTCCTCCGACAACTATAATTTGGTCTAGACATATTTTAGGCCGAACTAAAAGTAGCAAATTCTCAATTAAATGCATCCGACGACATGCATGGAATGAACTTTCAACTGACATACGTGATTCATATAGTTTTCGTATTTATTTATTTCAGAAATTGAATAATCATTTGTCAACAATATATCTTTAATAATAGCCTATGTATCCACTGATCATCTTCTATTTAACTATTTAAATTAACGGTTTTCAGTCAGAACTGCCTTACAATTTTCCAAATGAGGGTAGCCCGACTAGCAGTCACTGCATGCGGTCATTTAGGGCCTTTTATTCCCAATTGTTCTCACTTTTTTGTTAATTACAAATGTACTTAACTCGCGTGTTCTTCTGCTGGAATGAATAAAAACATTGAATTGAATTGAATAGTTGAACAATCAACATTCTTCTAAGTTGCTGTCAGGAATTTTGCGCTGTTAAACACATCAAAGAAACTTTCTACCGAAAATGCTGAATAAACTATTTCGAATATAATAACGATTTCAAAGATCAAGATTCCATAAAATTATGCGCGTGCCGGAAATCTTCTGTAAAGCTTTAACGCTCAGTGTAAGTTGTACAGCAAAGTCACTTTTGGACCAAATTTCTCTTTAACCATCGTCACTAAAATAAAAATTTGATCCATTTATAGGCATATCATTTCATGCAAAACATTTTAACTCAAGGGTTTTGTGATAATATCAGCTATAAACATACGTTTTGGTTTCAAAATAAGCATAGGCCTACAGGAATACCATTTTCACATTTAAGCCATTAATATTGAATGTTGGATTATATGACTATTAATGAAACACAATCAATATTTAAAAAAATATTCAGGTTTATGCCTTTGAATTAGACATCACAAAGACAGGAATGACTAATTTCAATAACTGTTAAGTTAATGTTATTCTAAAATTCATGGAATGATTCGATAAGTCTGTGTGCTTGCTTGAAGCAACGAGCCAGGCAGCGTTCATACGGTTCCATGCAGTGATTTAGGGCCTACTCATTTAACAAACACATGTGTATATCATTACGCAATGACAATGGCCTTTGTTTTAAGCACTGGGATGCAATATATTCTTTGTGTCAGATATGCAGAGACAAATAATTGTTAAGCTACTGGTGATAGCAGATGCATTCATGCATTAACAGACAACAAGCAATCATTTATTATAGCACCTGTAGCTGTTATTTTGCCTCTTATTGTCTTTGACGCTGGGATGACAATGCTGCAACCTGTGTGATCATAATGCATTTGCGACCCATTCAGAAATGATGGCGCATTGCACGAGTTGTCGATGGATGTCTGTGGAACAGCCTTGGATGCAAACCTAGTGAGTCATGAATCAGTTAATAGGAACGTATAGGAGGTGGGAGAAAACGAAGAGGAAGAAATAAAAAAGGAAGAAGATGACAAATGTGACGAAGTAGAAGAAGAAGAATGAAGAAGAAGAAAAAGAACAAGAAGAAAAAGAACAAGAAGAAAAAGAACAAGAAGAAAAAGAACGAAAACAAGAGGAACAGGAATATGAAGAAAAAAATGAGAAGAATAAGAACAGGAGCATGAAGAACATGAAGAACAAGAGGCTGGTTGAGATTGAGACATAAATTCGTTAAATTAATCAAAACTGCATATGTGGTCTCTTAATTAATTAAATTCTGGCTATGTATATAGGCCTGGTAATTATAATTAGTGTATTGATCAAGATCATCTGATTACATTTCCAGAACTGTAAGTGGACTTTATCGTTTGCTAGACAAAAATATTTCTAGCTCATCAGTATCTGTTCGATTTGCTCATGATAAATATAGCAACGATAGTTGCAGCTATGTCTGATCTGAAATAAATTCATGCTGTTGTACAATTTCTAAGACTTACAAGATGCTTTGTCGTAGAATCCGCGAGATACTTCAACCTAACATCGACTTAGTTTTGATGCAACGTCAGATGTAAATAGTTAGAGAATTTGTAATTCTTCCAGTGTATCGTTAAAGCTTTGCAGCCATCAATTGCCACTACAAATAATCATCCACGGTGCAGCCATTTGGTTCGATTCTGAGCCTATAGTCCGAAGGTTCGATGATCCGAAGGTCCGACGATTGCATGGTGTCCGGTCGATAGGTAATAAGATTGCGGTTTTAGTGGCAGCTGAATTGATTAAAAGAATTTGTTAGGCTATAAGCTAGATTGCACCATTCTTTTCAATCATTCAGCTTCCATTTAAGCATGATTTTTTCATATCCATCTAACTCTCAGTTTCAAACATTCTTTTCATAAATTAATCCAGCTACTAATTAAATTAATGCCGAGTATAGAATGATTGGACTCTAGAACCTTCAGATTATCAAGCGAACACCATTTGCATCGCGAGGATCCATACATACAGGGAAGATCATACTGAGATGCTTTCGTGTTAGGTTGGCGTCAGATGAGCAGAGGTGCGTGGGTGATCACATGAGAGAAATTCTTTTTAAGCTCGGGCTCTTCTTCAGATTCAAATCATCAGGAACGAAGTGAGGCATTCGTATAAGTTTCTGGAAAGGTCGATAAAAATAATTACATGGCCATAGAGAGTGCTTTTGATTGTTGGAAAAGCTACTAGTGAAATCTAAGTCTATTTCACGACCGTTTTCGTCTAATGACTATGACAATTTTGTGCTGAACTTTCAACGAACCTTTATGGAAATGTCAGATGCATCATGACTCAGGCTTACAATAGATGGATGAAGTTTATAATAATAATAACATATACTGAGACACCTTAGCTACACAACTTCATACACGTAAATATAATTGTATATTCATACATACACACACAAACTTGCATATAAACAGACCAACATACTTACTTACACGATAACACACATAATTTATGTATATATATATATATACATACATGTATGCACAAGCATGCATACAATGTTACATACGTACCTAAATACATTATGTATAAGATAAACATACTAATATACAGACATACTAATATACAAACATACTAATATACAAACATACTAATATACAAACATACTAATATACAAACATGCTAATATACAAACATGCTAATATACAAACATACTAATATACAAACATACTAATATACAAACATACTAATATACAAACATACTAATATACAAACATACTAATATACAAACATACTAATATACAAACATACTAATATACAAACATACTAATATACAAACATACTAATATACAAACATACGGACACACAGAAACATGTATGTTTGCAGCTAAGAATATATCGTTCAACACGAACAGTGGGTTATTTTTCAACTTGTCCTCCTCTGTTGGTTAACAACAGACTCCCTTCAGCCCATGGAGCAATACCTTCCTCGCCTGAAAGGGACGATACGACTATTTTCCGTCCTGGTTGACTTTCGCCAGAGAGCAATTCTCCTCCTGCCACAGTCGAAGCGGATTGACGCGTCTAATTAATTAGTAAGAGAAGATATCAGAGGAAGAAGGACCAATGCCCGCTTTATGCCCGATATATGTCTTTCTCTCTGGCTGTGTCAATGTCTGTCTAAGTATCATTTAGTATATGTCTCTATCTTTACACCTGCACCTGGTGCAATTTGCTCAACTTTCTACCTCACTTCATACTTGCGTCCGTGTATCTTCTGCACCGCTCTGTATGCTTTGTGTGACTTTGGTTCTGTCTGTCTATCTGAATATCTATTCGTCTGTCTATCTATCTCAGTGTCTTGCAGTCTGTGTGTTTTAATTCATTTCCGTGCCATTTCTCACAACTCTTTTATGCCCAATTATTCCTTCTTCCCTTCTTTTGTCCTTTAAATTCTTCTATTTCTTGAACTCAGGCATTTATACAAGCAGAATCTAAACCTAAAAGAAGAGGTCTCTTTGAGTATATCTCAAAAGCCCTGTCAGCACTTGTCTAAATAATGCTGGAAAGATACTAATGACCTGTGTTTTTTCCCAGTACACGTCTTGTCTTTCGCCAGCGTTCGTTCAGAGTTGTCGGTCCCTACATTTGAATCTATCCATCATTTCGTATCAACAGCTGATACGATATATTGAATTTCTCTTGTTCTAATGAAAACTTATTCTTTCCGCCTACATTCACATTGAATTAATTAATCGGATGAATAGAACTGGTCTTACATTTTGTGACCGACAAGATTTTGCTTTTCTGTGAAACAGAAACAAGAATTTTAACCTTGTCACGTCATGTGTTTGACTGACAAATGATTGACGACAAAAGGTTCACGGACAAACAGTTATTATTCCCCAACTGTGTTCTGTACAATAGAAGCAGGTATGTTGATGATAATAATGTTTGCTTAAGTATAAGTTTGATAGTGAAATTCTTCGCAAAGAGCGCCTCTGAGTAGATATCTTGAAGGGGCGCTAGATGTTCCATTGCATCATGGCTTCACTTTGGCGAATGACACTACGATGTTGCTATGACAACAGAGTCTCGCGGTGAATGTGAGATAATTTTATGCGGCCCCTAATTCAATATAACGCATCTTAGATATTTAGACTGAAGTCTGGCAACAGCCATTCACCGAACATTTCGGCTTTTGTCATTTTCTAGAAGGACGAAAGAAGATGAAAAGAAACTCAACGGGAAGTCAAACTCCATACAACATCGAAGGGAGTTAATTGACCTGCTGGTTCCTTTTAACTCCATGACCGAGTCCAAAGGCGCTACAGGACATCACCAGTGCACCCATTCACATGTCATCCAACACGGAAATGTGACTCTACAGATAATAATTAGTCTGTTATGAACTCGACAGGTTCATCTTTTTAGGTGAAATTAGAATTCTACAGAAATACAAATCAGCGCCAAATGCCCTCTGTACTCAAGTCACACGTATGAGCTCAAAGTGTCTCAATGCATTCATCGCTGAATTGTAACTCATGTCCAATATTTAAACATAACCTCTATTCTAGCCTTCTCCAACCATCACCATATTACAGGTCGATTTGTTTTTGATTTTTTTCCATCTTCTTACAGTTCCATACATAATTAATTTTCTGCAATCGCTCTTTGTGTAAATCAGTCTGAAATCTGAAAACTGAAGTTACATGTCAATCTTCCTTTCAAAATATTCGTCTAATTTCTAACTGACCAGCCTCAGCATGATTACAGGCATACAGAGGTGTAACCAGGTTTTGAAAAGTGGGTGGCATAATTTACCCCAAAATTGCGCAAAGAGCAAAATTTCTTAGCCCCACATTTTTGAATTTTGCCCCACAAAAATGTTTAAAAATGGGGTATGATCGCACAAATTATCTTGGCAAAGTCATCTAATCATAATTACTCCATAGAAATGAGATATACAGGACGCGGAGCAGGACGTTTTGGTGCAGCCGTTTTGGCGCGACCGTTTTGGCGCAGCCGTTTTGGCACAGCCATTTTGGCGCAGCCGTTTTGGCGCAGGACGTTTTGGCGCAGGAAGTTTTGGCACAGGGCGTTTTGGCGCAGATATCTGATACAATGTATAATATAACACGAAGCATGATCGATGATAATAATTATGCTAACTGGAATGATGAAAAGAATTATGTTAAGATAAAAGCGGGTTGGATATGAAAATATTCCTACTCGTCGTGGACACAGTCACAATCATTTCAACAATCTCACTTCCAATTAAACGACATCATGTATCATGAATCCGGATTTTATTTAGGCATGATTATTTTCATCAATCTAGCTTTCATCTTAGCATGATTATATTCATCAATCCGGCTTCCATTTAAGCATTATTATTTTCATAAATCCAGCTTCCATTTAAGCATGATAATCTTCGTCAATCCAGCTCCCAGTTCAGCAGCATCTTTTTCATTGATCCGGCTACTAGTTAAGCACGATTCTTTTCACCGATCCATATTCAACTACCGACATTCCCGAGGCTTAACCTGATTTGCCATGTGGAGCAATTTACGACACTAAAGTGGTAGATTGCCACATAATATATTTATATAATACATAATATACAATGTTAGTATATGAGTATCAGAGATCTGCTCCAAAACGTCTGCGCCAAAACGTCACGTACCGGCAGGACGCTTTTAAGGTATACACCATAAAGTAGGCCTACTATTTTGTATAATATAAAGTAAAGTTGCATGCAAATTAATCTTTCCATCATCATAATGGTGAGACTGGTAACAAGGTCATTGCAACAGCGTTCATCACTCACTCTCGGAACTTCCATCTTGAATGGTTAGGTCAGTGTAGGCCTAACGCTCGTTTATTGTGAGATCACTTGGTTGATACATTGCACTTAAGAGCAGAAACTAATTTAGTATTGCCAATTTATAAATGAGTGTGTTTTTCGCCCAATTCAATCTCCGGGGTCATCATGGACAACGGGACAACTTTAGATTTGTAAATTGAATCCTCGGGATACGATTTTGCCAGACTGCAAAAAATTAAAATCATCATTCCATCATGCCCATTACGTCATGCACCATTTTAAAACTTAAATATCTCGATCAAAATTATTCGGATCTCTTAAATATTTTTCAAGCGTATACACGACTCAAATATTACATGACATTAAAATTTGTAAGCCGAACATGCATTAAATGACGTGACAATGTAGGCCTACACAGCGGCGCGAGAGGTGTGTTTCTGGCTCGTGCCTGGATGTGAAATAATCATTATTCACGTCGCTTAATTGAGTGAAATAGGAAAAGAAGCACTGAACTGTCGAAGACTGGTCTAATGTTTTGTTTGCCGATGAGTTGCCATTCAAGGTGTCTTATGGAGCGAGTGAACAAAACGCTACAGTTTGGGGTTCACAGGAGGAGAACGTTATTATTATTATTATTATTATTATTTGTATTATTATTATTTGTATTATTATTATTATTATTATTGTTATTATTATTATTATTATTATTATTATTATTATTATTATTATTATATTTGTTAACTTTGATATCGCTCTTCTTCCAACATTTTTCGCTCAGAGGTGCACACGCCTTTACTGCGCAATTGCAGTTGTACTGCAGAGCAATTGTACGCAAATGACTTACTCAATGTCCCTACACAAGTGACTCCCCGTATGCTAACCAATCGACCACCGTGCCACACAAGGCTGAAAATCCGATATATGGGTTAGGGATATGGTTAAAAGTCGGCAGCCATACAGGGCGCCCATTACGTCATGCATAATTGAGTCAATATGTATAACAGTGCGACTACATGTATGTTAGCATAGGTAGGCGTACAGTTCTTGTATGTGTTTCTGCGTTTGTGTAGGTCTATGTTTAATTGTCCCTTCGTGTGCCCATGTGTGTGTGTGTGTGTGTGTGTGTGTGTGTGTGTGTGTGTGTGATTGTGTGTGTGTGATTGTGTGATTGTGTGTCTGTGTGTGTGTGTGTGATTGTGTGTGTGTGTGTGATTGTGTGATTGTGTGTGTGATTGTGTGTGTGTGTGTGTGATTGTGTGTGTGTGTGTGCGTGTGTGTGCGTGTGTGATTGTGTGTGTGTGCGTGTGTGTGTGTGTGTGTGTTTGCCTAAATCTAAAATTGTCAACAGCGGCATTAGGACCGTCTGTGGGAAGAGAGAAGAAATCATGGACCCAATTGGAAGGTAATTAATGCGTCGCTGGCAGAGAACGCGACGATCCTCCTCTCAGCCCATCGCCTTTCGACGGATTCGGCGCTTGAGCCAAGCGGATTACTACATCCGCTGCTATCTGCTTAGATGCCCAACAGCGTCGTCCTGACCTGAAGCTTTAACTGCAGATTCGGGAACCGCACAAATGCATTGAATGCGAACAGACCCATTTCAATTGCTGCTGCAGGTGATTTCATCCTGGTTTCCGGAACTTTGATCTACTGTCAACATTTGTTTTTGCTGTTGGTATGAAATTTATTATAGACGTTTCATGCACAACAAAGACGCCTTCGTCAACCACAATAACTTGTTCAGTCAAAAACACAGGGATCCACTGAACCAGGAGTAGACAAGTAATTAGGAATGTAATTGCATATATAAATGGGCCAATAAAAATGCACACATGTGTGTGGGCACAAGGAATTGCATGTTTGTTGGTATTACCAAGGCCTACATTGTGTGAATTTTATGTTAATTACATTGCATGAAAGTGGAAATGCTTTTGTTTTACTTATGCAGACGTTTAAGGCTCCATTGCATGTTTGTCTGTCTACATTAATATGTATGGATGTTTGAATATGTGAATTCATGTAAGTGGGTATGTATGTGACTAAAAATAACTGATAGTGGCTTTACGCGTTAGTGAAGGTTGACGATACTTGGTTCACCAAACAAATAGCACGACCAATGGCTCACAGATACAAGGCCCAAAGAAAAACTTAAAATTCGCCCAATATATTCGGTAAAGTCGACATTGGATTAACGATATTGATGGCTGCTGATCCAATTTCTAATTCAGCGAGAATCATATAAGTATATCCAACCCCTATTTAGGCAAGAATACTTTTCAATTATCTAACTTTGATTTAATCAAAACATAATTTTCATTATTTATTACTTGCAATAATATCATCTACTTAACAGGAATAAATTACTCTCGTGAATCCAACTTAGATTTGAGCAATCATTATAATCACCAATCCAACATCAATCTTAACAAACACAGTGGGAGAATAATAAGTCTTTGATCATTAACCTTTTGTCCGTTAACCATTAATCTTCAACTACAATTTGTCGGTGGAACATTTTACATGGCACGAGTCGCCATCCATTTCATAAAAAATGCCATTTTTATGGATACTAATATGATTTAGGCGGATGAGGAACGACCATCAAACACTGTAAAAACAGACTAAAAATAATGATAGGTCCATTGACAAATACATAAATACAAATTCACATAAATGTACATAACATGCCATTATGCATATTATGTGAATGCATTACTATGCAAGTAGGAACGAGGAACATACCAAATTTCACATAAATATATTCACCTGCAATTATCCAAATATACATACAATAACATACAATACATATATACATACATACATACATACATATATACATACATACATACATACATACATACATACATACATACATACATACATACATACATACATACATACATACATACATACATACATACATACATACATACATACATACATACATACATACATACATACATACATACATACATACATACATACATACATACATACATACATACATACATACATACATACATACATACATACATACATACATACATACATACATACATACATACATACATACATACATACATACATATACATACATACACACATATATACATACATACACACATACATACATACATACATTTCCAATTACCTAATGACCTTTCTTCCGTCTAAGTCCTTGGACATTTTTTCCAGTTGCCGAATATTAGCATTCTAAATTATTCAAACAATTTCCAATTCCCACACATCACGCGAACTCACGCAGCAAAGCAAGTGTCTCTCTGCATGGACGTGTTTGTCTTCGCGGCTTTGCCTGAACGGATGCTTGGGCATATCTGTGTTTTGTCTGCTTTACCTTAATATGTAATTATATTTTATGTTGGTGTATGTCTGCGAGGTTGCACCTGCAAATGTATGTTTTGAATGATGTCACTTTGGGTTTTATGACGTTTGCTTTTACTTGTGATTCTATCCTTGGGTATGCCTCTGAGAGTGTCTAAGTGTGTTTCTCGTATGTTTTCCTTATATTGCTGTTGTTTCTGTTTGTTTTACCTCTTTTCAGTTTGTCTGTATCAAAATATATGTCTGCTTATGTGTTCCTCGATGAGCTTAAACCTCTGCTTTTGTGCATGTTTGTATTTATGCTGGCGCTATAAAAATAGAGCTAATATGAAGTGCAATTGGCCAGGACTCAATCGTTTCTTCGCTTTTAGCGGATGTGGGTTCAACCGTTGTCAAGCGATGAGTTAAGATCGGTTGGATGCCGTGCAAGACCTCTTGGCACTCAGCCATTGAAACGTCAGTAATTAAGCAAAGACCACTAAAGAACCGTTCACTATTCACTTAAGTGGCGGAACACTTACATACTTATTAAACGCCCTCACGTAACCACTCTTTGTATGTGTGTATGTATGTGTGAGTGGATGCGTGTGTAAGTATCAATACTCCAACTGATATACGTGTTTGAATCATCTTTATTCATTGGGTACAACACTTAGAACAGCCATGCGAAAACATACAAAGAATATAACTTGCAAACTTCAAGAATAAATTATGTGTAGGGTTCCATGAAGGGGTCGAAAGATCCCGCTTGCTAGGGGGCTTCAAATATTGTTCTTTGTTGCATAAAAAATGAAAAATAACCGGTTGACAATAATTTCACTTGAATAATATGTGTGCAATGATCGCCTCATATTTCACTAATTAAGTTTACGGCTCATAAGTTGAACTGTGTTTGTTTATCGCTGTTGACTACAGTAACTCCACTTAAAGTGTAGCCCAACTATAGCCCAACTATAGCGGTAGGCCTATAGTTGGTCCCTTTTGGGCTTTCTATCTTTCCAATTGCTCCAACTCCCATTATTTTTCGATATGTGCATTTACCTCACATACAGAGGCGCTTTTACACAAAACGGGGCCCTAGGCGTAAATATTTTGGGGACTCTCAAAATTTATGCACTGAGTATGAGGGGCCGTTTATAAATGACCTCACGCGCCCATTGGAGGGGTCATACATCTGTGACAATTTGTGACGAAGAGGAGGGAGTCTGAGATATGTGACGTCACGTCATTGCAACAAACATCGAAATACGCCACTTTATTTATTTAAAAATTTCACTCAATTAAACAGTGAGCCAACTTCTGGTGGCGAAGAGGCTCATTACACGCAGCCTTCGCTCTTACCAACACAGCTAATCGAGCCAATTGATATTCACATTAACAAAGCAATTATGAATTACCACAATACAGTTGTCATGTGAATTAAAAAAAATAGAGAATATAAGTGATCATATTTAAAATATTTCAAATGTGAGACAGGTTGTTTTGTATAAAATGTTTCCATTTTTTCGGGGGGCCCTGAAACGTTATCTTGCATTTAATGCTTTCATTCATTTGTGGGCCCCTGAGATGTTATTTTGTATTTTATGGGTGCATTCATTTGAGGTCTCTGAGACGTTATTTTGCATGAAATGTTTCATTCATTTGGGGGCCCCTGAGACGCCATTTTGTGTTTGATGTTATCGTCATTTGGGGGTCCTCTGAGAATTGGGAGCCCTAGGCGCGCGCCTACTGCGCCTATAGGTAAACGCTCCACTGCTTACATAATTATCAATAGAAACATATTGAATTGATTATAGGTATGTATGTTTAGTACTGGTATTGGATAAAACATTGCTGAAGAACAGAGTTCGATACCCGTTCCCCCCATAAGGTTGACTAGTCTTTTCTTCGCTAGGCGATGGCCTTGGTGTAATTAGCTGAAAACCGGACATTACTAACCACGGACTAACCTTTGAACAACCCCTCTGATTTCATGCAGCGCTCATGAATAAGCTGGTGCCCCGCGCTTGGCTTTCAAGTGGCGCTTAGAAATTTGGAGATTACGATTACGAGCTGTATACATAACGTAATGATCGCCTTCCACGGATGCCAACGGCTTAATTCGACTACGCGTATTGGAATGATTTTTCAATATTCATTCAGGTGTAAACATAAAATGCACAAGAGCCCTTACAGTGCAGCTAAGTCAAAGACTAGACTCTATGTCAAAAACATACTCTGAGGTCCAATGGTCTTGCTAATAGACAGCAGCGGTTAAACCTGTTCAGTAGTTTTCGTTGTAAAGGCTTTATTAGTCAGCGGACAAATTACTCTTATTTATTCAACGCAGCTTAAATGTCAAAGAGCATTCGTTACATCAAGCAGACGCAACCTTTAATTAGTCCGTTCGTTTTTATGGTTTGATTTTTTTCCCCGGGTGCTGATATTTCGCCAAAGCTAGGATAATTGGACTGAACGTCTGAAAAGCATTGAACGCCCATAGCAGTAACTGCGGCCAAACAGAATCTAAGTGGAGTCTGGCCTGAAGCTCGACTAATGGATGCGAAGCGGGATCAGTTCGCATTCCCGGGAATTTGCGAAACTTTTAGTTCGGTTAACGCTTTAGGCATTAGGCCAAAAATATCCATTTGCGGACACTCCTATGGAAGGCAAGTCCGTCAGACAGGTGAACTATCGCAGACGCCAAAATATGCGAATTCGTGTCACGTTAAATGGTTCGTCCACAAAACTAATGGTTCAGCGACAAATGGATCCGCGACAAATGGATCCGCGACATATGGTTGACTAAAAATTTAGTCGTAGACCTTTTGTCCGTGAACCTTTTACTTATTGGTTTACAGACAATTTGCTTACGACTGGAAAACTATTAATTTTTTCACCCATGCACGGTAGGCCTACTCGGTAAATGAGAAGCCGGATTGATTATTATAATTCTTGGTTAAATAGAAGTCAGATTGTTTTATTTGAATTGTCCTAAATCGACTATATCAGAATTAAAATGATGCTTGCTAAAACATAAGTTGGATTAATTGAAGACATTCTTGCTAATTCGCTCACTATATTCGGTAAAATAGATGTTGGACTGATGATAATTATGCCTGTTTATCATGGAAGTTGTATTGATGAAAGTTATTCTTCTTACATCCCACATCGACATCTCACCTGTCAATCCTCGACCAAAGCGACACCCTCCTTAACAGCTACTTGCCTCCCTACTGACTTTCTGGAAACCCTACTATGACCGCCCACGGACTATCCTTTGGACAACCCTTTTGATTTGACACAGCGCTCGTGAATAAGCTGGTGCCTTGCGCTTAGCTTTAAAGTTGTGCTTTAGAAACTTGAAGATTAAGATTACATAGATGATTACTAGATGGGGACCGGGCGAACGTACCCGGGGTTCGCCCGGGTTGATACAGGTTATTGTCCCTGGAGAAGAGGAAACCGGCGGTCGCGGGATCTCACAATTCGACACAATATTCCCAGCCGAAATATCTTCACGAACTCTTCACCATCCAGCCAACCCGCTCTACCCGATCGTCCTCTTGCTTCACCCTCAATCGACCACCGATTACATCTCATCTCAAGTTCTTCAACCACGCAATGTCAATCGCCGCAACTCGTCTCTGGAACGACCTACATTCCGTATTTCGTGCCTTCTCGGTTCCTCCATCATCATTACCCGTCATACAACATCATCTATTTCTAGCGCCTTTGTCCATCACATCCCGGGCTTTCCAATCTAAACTTAAAAACGACCTTTTAAAGAACTCTTATCGAGCGTTTTGTCATGCTGGTTTGTCGAATTGAGCTACCGTTAGATCCGAATTAGGTGTTTTCCTGCTATACAGGAACGACGCTGCGACGCTTGTTACATTCAACCCATGGACTGATCAAACTCATATCCCCGAAGAGTTGTGGCAGTCACGTGCACATGTACAGCAGGTCGACACGATCCTGGCGACTGAAAAGGAAACTTTCCTTGGGTGCCCTGAGAGAGGTCTTTGCTCTGGAGATAAGGAAAAGGGCGGTAGCGGGATTAAGCAAAACCTCGGCTGCGTATCCAAGGTGTTCCCTGAGCGAACGATGAAGGTTTGTAGTGAATAGCTGCAAAAGTGTGCAAATGCATCGCGGAACAGACGGATTGAAATTCTTCTTTATGTATATATATATATACTAGATGGGGTAATCATAAATTTTGTTTGTTATACCGATCTCATGTAACTTGTTACGTTGCTTTGCCAAATAAACTTGAATTTAATTTAATTTAATTGATAGTTACATATCTTAAGAATACGACTATCTACGAATGTCTTCTTTTCTTAGATTATATCATATTACATTTATTTTCTCTCTCTATCTAGATCAAATGCGTTTTCTGCGATCAGAATATATATATATACATATATATATATGTATATATATATATATATATATTTATATATATATGGCTATAAAACAATGCCTGCTGATATAGAAGTTGGATTAACTTAAAAAAATTATTGCTTAAATAGATGATCAATACTTTGAGATATTAGGTTAGAGGCATTATGATCATCAATTCAACTTCTATTTCACAGACCACAATTGATGAATAATAACTTGTGTTTGTAAACTATTTAAGCTATTTGTCTGCAACTATTTGTCGGACATGGTGTAAATTTTTATTTCAACATTGGTCTTTGTTCGATTAAATTGCCTTTTTGTCACCTACCATATCGCCATTCTGCTTATTTATTGATCTGTTGGATTCTAGTTGCATATATGGCTGGTTGGTCGACTTACTTATGTTTTTATGTATTTATTTCAGTTATTGTGTCAAATGAATTTAGACGTATTAAAGAGTGCAGCTGAGTCACGTGATGCGTACCATAATTTTTATGTGACGTATCGCTAGTAGGCTTATCAACATTCTGCTCGCAGAAAATGCATTTGGTTTAGATAGAGAGAGAGAAAATAAATTTAATATGAACGAACCTAAGAAGAGAAGGCACTCGTACATGGTCGTATTCATAGGATATGCAACTTCCTAAATGAAGATTTATATTGATAATGCATTAATCCTGTAAACAAATAAATAATTAATTAAATTAGTTTACGCTTATTTAATACGAATTGTAATTGGTAACGATATTGAAGTCATTCTCAGTTAACACAAACACATATTCAAAAGTGAGACCCGACGATAAACATGTCCTCTTCTAAAGCGCTAAATAAATTTTGTTGCCACAGATTTTTATGTCTGCGTATCAAATCATCGCAATATTAAGTGTCACATAAATAAGAGCGATAATACAACGAATAATCGAATCTTGGTGGAAACTCTCTGAGAGAAACAGATTTTTGTGTGTCAGCATTTCAAATAATCACAATATTAAATGCAGCAAAAATAAATGCAATGATAAAAAATACATATAAAAAAATAAAAACGAAATAAAGATCAGAGAATAAAGAGGAGCCAAATGAAGAAAAAGGAGCAGATGTAAGCGACAGTTTGCTGCTGTGATGAAGCACCTGTAGACATTGGTTGTTGCAAATGGCGAAAGGTGAAAGTCGACGTCGATCAATACAGAGCGAGATCGTGACCATAGCTGAATAGTTGATGAGGGATTGGGGAAATGGATGGGCGTATACGAAGCGGGAGGGTAGCCCTCCGCCTCGTTCGCCTCAACACGGAAAGAGAATCAAAGGAAGGAGGGCCTCAGCTGATCCCAGAGGGAAGATCAGTACATTTAAGATCCATTCAACGCCCACACTGCATTCATGTAGCGCATTTACGACCGATTCCTCTCAACGAGTTTTATTATGGAGTACACGGTGAACAACCCCAGTGTATCACGAAACACTGGTAAATGCGTTGGTGCGTAATTAGGACCAGTCCACTCAGTGGCAGGGGCCGTAAAGGAGTCGTGTGCTAATTGATAATACGCTGAGGAACAGAGTTCGATACCCGAATCCCCCGAAAGGTTGACTAGTCCTTATTTTGGCGTCGTTGAGTGATATTAGATGTATAACGTAATGAGCACCTTGCATGGCTACCGATAGTTATATTCGACTCTTGTAATAATTTGACGTTCACACTGCACTTTATAATCATGCAGCGGCTTGCCAGTTTGAAATGTAAACAAATTAAAATAAGGGCTTAATGAAATATTCCGCTGTTATTTCATGATAATTTTCTATTTAGCTCCATTAAACTCTGCAGCACTATTTTTCCGCCTCTTTAAAACACACTAACTGTTGCTGGTGTTGCTAGTGTTGTCGCTATTACTTGCAATTGCACCACATGCGATACTTGAAGGCTCTTTCGGTTCTAGTTCTCTGCGCCAGGTTAAAAATGTCCGTCGTCGCCTCAACTCCGCTGTTTTGCCTCTTAATCAATCTTTCTATATCCCGCTGTCGTCATTCAATCCAGCTTCATCTTGCTCGGTCCTCCTCTTTTCCGTCTCCGCTTCATTTTTTTCTTTTGATGACTTTTAATAGTAGTGAGCCTTCTCTCGATGTTTGCCCAGGCCATGTGTCCTTTGTCTCGCTCTTATTGTGTGAATAATTGCTAGAAATAACCTCAGCCTAGTGTAAACTTAGCGAAGAACTGAAAGCAGGAGTTGGCTTGAGCTGGGACTGAATTGGAAGGAGTATGAAGCCGTCGAAACTGGGCCATAATGTATGACTGCATCCGGGACTTTTGCAGGATAAATCAGCAGTCACGTTTGTTTTTGTTAACGAAATAAAATGACTTAGTAATAAGCTACTGCTTGCAATATAAGTAAAATGTAGTCGATGTGAGATTTCTGACTGGAAAAGCATACATTTTGAAGAACTTTTCGACGATTACATGTTCAAAGTTATCCTGCCGAGTACCCGGAGGTCACTTTATTCATCATACAGCCGACCACAGACATCGTCCGCAATGTATCAGAAAGACGGTCACTGACAGGCTGCACGTTGCGGCTTCATATCCGTTCATATTAGTCCCATGCGTAAGATAATGAACAATCTTCTATGTTAGAAATATTTTCTTTAGTCTATTACAGACATCATCTGTTAGGCCTATGTAAAAGAAAGTCAATTTCAAAGCATTAGTCTCTGAGAAGAGTGTGTCGTCCAATTTCCTCTTCATTGTCGTAACACTTTTATGAAGAGGAAATTGCGTTCGATTGTGTCGACCAATCCATGCGAATGATTCCAACAAGATCAAATTTAAGGAAATTCCATTTCAAGATGAACAATCCTCGTCCTTAGGCAGACTCCTTCCGGAAGGGTTGATTCTTTTTTGTTGAAAGTGGACCTTCCAAAATCGACAATGATAAGCTTTACGTCATAATTATAATAATGCAAGAACCAAAGCTGTTGGAAATAAAATTTAGTCGGAGGCTATGTAGACATTGCAATTGTAGGCAATTTCATCAAGCGGACATCCTTCCAAGTGGAGGATGAGCACCTTTCCCCGTTGTCCAAGGTTTGCTTTGCTTGCACCTATTTCTTGAAGACTATTCAGTCAATGAATTACACTAAACGAAAAGACTTTGATGACTTGTAATCGCGTTTCATCCAGTAATTGGAGCATAATTTAAATCTTAATTCTTTCCGTATGCAAGTCATTTCATAAATAAAAACGTTTTAGTTTAGCTTAAGAAATGAAATCGTTACAGCAAATGTTCGTGTAACGGAAATAATGCAAGAGATAATTATAACCGTCGACGTTGCACGCAAGTATTGCATCTTGAAAGTCAATAACAATAATTATTGTAAACGGAAAAGAAATAATAAATATTAGAAATAATTGGAAAACTTATAATTTTCTTTTCTGCTTCTAATTTAACAGGTGCTGCGAAAAAGGGCCAGTCAACTTTGCAGGGTAAACGGGTAGATCTATATAACCTAACTCAGTTCCTCAACTCTGCGCCCCAGTATCCATTACTCTAAGCCCTGCCTCCCCCAAGATAAGTCAGCCTGTTTTCAATCCTATTATCTGAACTATGTCAGTCTGTCTCTCTGTCTGTCTCTCTGTCTGTCTCTCTGTCTGTCTGTCTACTTGTCTGTTTGTATCTATGTATGTATGTACGTGCGTATACCTGTATGTCACCCATTTATTCTGGTACTTTCTACCCTCCATTCCGCTCTCTTTGCCATTATCTGCCCTCTTGCATCTGTCTGTCTCTCTCTGTCCTTGACTCCTTGCACACCTGCAATTACTCTCAGACAATTCCTACCAAGATTCGATTATACATTTGAAACCCACCGCCTCGCGGCGCCACCAGCCACCACAGCATGGCATATTGATTTTCTAACTCTGCCCAGTAGATGGCGGGACATGTACAACAAACAGCGCCGCGCTGCGGTGGGTGGGTGCCTTTCCTGGGATCTACACTGAAGCGACCGTAATTTGCCGGAAAGCAGAGATCGACCCCAATGACAAACGGTCAGCAATCAGGCCATCATCGGCGCACACGCCATTATGGATTCCCGTTCAAGTTATGATATATATGTAGAAGTCGGCGCTTTGCATCCAGAGAATGGTAGAGAGAGAAGAGTGGACGTCTGAATAAATGGGATGGGTGTGAAACTAGCGGGTTGATGTCAGACAGTTCGAGTGTTCATTCATTACGAAGATTTATATAGCGCCATTCAAGGTTAGGCCCTACTAATAACCATCGACCCCAGCACGACTGAAAAGGATAATTTGAATGAGAATATGATTTTTTTATAAGAGTAAGAGTGGACCCTGGGGACAAGTGTAGGGTCAAAAGGAGTATGTTCTATATCGATCGGCCAACCGCTGAGAAGGAACGATTTTGTATATGAGGCGCGGGCAAATGGGACGAATAGATTGTGACTGGTTATGTTCGTTAGTATGCTGGATTAATATACTTACTCGTGAGCCAGTGACCATTTGATACCACCAGACAGAGGTGTAACAGGGTTTTGAAAAGTTGGGGCATAACTTCCAAAATGTGCCCCCACTTTTTTTTGTTGCCCCCAGAAATTTAAAAATGGGGCACAAATCATGTCATCAAAGTAATCTTAAAAAGCCATTGGAGAAACATAAAAATGAACCGATTTGAGGGGCACATAGGGGCACTGAGCACTAAAACTGGGGCCTTGCTCCCCAGGTTTTGAAAATGGGAGCCGGTGCCCCCCCCTGCCCATCCGCTTGTTACACCTCTGCCCCCAGGTGTTCACCAATGATGATCATGATGCCTCCTGGTAAGTTTTACATTAGTAGCCAATGTAGATTTCTGCTTCTGTTCGATTTGACGTATTCTATAATAGGTCATATAGAAAACCCATTTCACATATCCCTACCCAGAGCAATGAAACTTTACCACGCACCAATAAGCCAAGAGTTAATTAATAACTTAATAGACAGGAAAAGACGTCCTCAGGTAATTTAGCGAATGTTAGATAGTTCGAAGATTGCATGAAGTCAGGTCGGTAGGTGATAAGATTTGAATGATTGCTGGACTGATGAAAAGAATTATGTTTTCTAGAAGCTGGATTGCACCATTCTTTTCACTCATCCAGCTTCCATTTTGGCATGATTCTTTTCATGTCCATCCAGCTCCCAGTTTTACACAGTATTTTCATCAATTAATCCAGCTTCTAGTTAAATTAATGTCGGAGTATAGAATCTTCGGACTTATATAGAGCGGACACCGCACGGAGCACATATAAATGCGTTTTTGTAGATATGAAATATTGTCGATTACATGACATAGGAAAATTTCTAAGGAGGGAGATGCAAATAAACTCTGCTGAATGTGCAATGTTGCGAGTAGAGTGAAAAAAGTAGAAATGCCTAAGTGTGGTAGATAGCAAGCTATTCACAAGTTGTGGTTTCGGCTGTATTGCGGTTTGAGGTGCTAGGATATTGAATATCGTTGTCGTTATTGGATATCGCCTAGAACAAATTTGGAACAATTTACCTAGTAATTGCTCTTTGAATTATTGTAAAAATGTATTCAGAGAAAAAACATATTCAATCAATTTTTCATAAAATTTTACCAACATTTGTGCCTCATATATTTTCCTTCATTTCTGATGAAATTTGGCGCCCTACGTGGACATCAATGTCGCCAATGTCAGGAACTACAATGTAGCTCTGTACACAGGAATCAGTCAGTCTGAGACAGCGCTAATCAACTCGTGTCTCCAAATTGCTTCCTTCAGGTTGCCGTGAACACGTGGCAATGCATCATATTGTCCGATACAAAGACGGTGGGGAGATCACCGATTGTGGGCCAATTTCCGGGTCCAACTCCTTAGCCAAGTCTTTTTAGCGTCTTGCCGGAAGAGGGTCATAAGGGCTGGTCAGGGGGTCATGTCCCACTCGTCGAATGCAGAAACCCAGACAGCTGTCCAGAACGTTTGATAAAAATTAGTATTTGAAGAATTCACGGACAGACTCCATTAGGAAAAGACAGAATTAATCATTAGTACCTTTTGCAATCAATAGCACACCAGCCGACAAAGAGAAACATAAGTACACACAAATACATATATATATATATATATATATTATTTATATGGGAACAATAAAAACATGTTATTATGGTTATCGTAATAGAAATGGCTATGGTTACAATAATATATGTGATATGCAAAGTTGATTCAAATTAGTAGGATTAATGTGATGTTCGCTTTGACTCAATGATGTCAATCATCCGTTATTATTTTAATGATTGAATTTGAATTTATAATCACCATTCCGATTTGCATTTTACTACTGTAGATTTTTGCAAGTACCTCTACTTCTGGCTACGAAATACGAAATTTCTATTGCTGGACGCCAGCGGATGTGTGTTGACAGTTCTACACATTCGTTATACACGCCATAGGTGAATTCTGTGGAATTCATTAGCCCAACTATTCTGAATGTCATTGAATAGGAAATTGCTTTATTGGGAAATAGTGTCACCGTTGAATCGTCTCTGAATAGGTTTCCTGAGGGCCAAAAATGCGCTTTGCATATATTCACCATTACCAAACCATACACAGAAGAATACATAGAAGACCTACATAAAAGCAGTATAACAGAATCCAGCACCACAACGTGCGATGAAAAGTGCAGTAACCAACTCAGTGCAATGATTTGCCATAGAGTGTATATTACACTGAATTAGAGTATTACGCAATGCAATTTTCAGTTCAATTCAACATGTTTCTATTGGTCATAGCAGAAGCACATGTGAAAACATGCATACTTTGATACAACAGTCGGAATAATTGTGAAGAAAAAAGGCCTTGTAGTCGGGCTAGCCTTTTCTTAGAATGCAGCAATCGGTATAAAAAAACAATTCATGTTGCGAAACCATAAACTACAAACTTACCGAGTTGAATAGTAGAAGATATGTACACATTGTTATTCAAGCGAAATTATTAGCAGGTGATTATTTCAATTATTTTAAAATTACGAATACTTTTTGAAAATATTTTGTGTAATAGGCCTGCAGCATAATAAATTTGAATTAATTACTCTTCAGTTAACGTTGAAACGCAACATTGAAAAAACACAAAAGTTCCACATAATTCACCAACGCAATTCTTACCCTATGCAACGCACTATGTCAGCACCAATGTTCGTCTGTTAACTCTACCACATTTTCCGACATTAATTTGTGTCTATGTCTTTCGCATCGAAGGGAAATTCTTCGAAGCAATCTGTTCTAATCAAGTATTTTCCCTCTTCTAATTAAATCAACCACCGCTCGACCGACCCAAGTCTGGCGCTTCCTGATCCCAGAGGAATAAACGAACGACCATCTACATCGAATTAGACGATGCATTGCAAGTCAACTGTAGACTGACGAGGAAAATGAGACGCTATTGAGTGACCTTCGTTGGACTTAAAACGTCTCGCTTTAATTCGTGTATTCTCTTTTCCGGTGCATCCTATTTGCGTGAACCTAATGAAACACAGTTTATGGTCTCTAGTATGCCACCAAGGCTTAGTTTGCTCTATAATTGCCGTCTTCTTTATCTTATTTTCTGGTCTATTTTTTCTATGCTGCGTCATTATGTTCTACTCTTGTTCCTCCTATTCCATTCCTTTCTATTCTATTCCATTCCTTACTATTCTATTATGCTATGTAACTTGTGTTCTGTTCTATTCTATTCTACTCTATTTTATTATATTCTAATGCCTTGTATTCTCTCCTAATACACTCAATTGCGCACCATTCTATTCTGTCATGTTCTTCTAAACCCATCACTAGCAGAATTCCCAAGAATAGACAGTTTTGCATCGATCCGCGTGTTAGTACAATATATTGTTTTATCACAAATAGCTTTGCAATAACCGAAGTGGCAGAAGACCGAGGCTGTCTAATAATGATGATAAGCTTAGGATCATTAAGGCGGACCACAGACGAAGCAATCTGCTTAGAGTAACCCTGGATCATAGATGATGCATGATCCGCAAGAGCCACATATCCGACTAACACGTCACACACATACACGCATCAGTAAGCAGTTCCATCCGCCGTCATGCATACTCTGCGATCCTAAGATCAGACTCTAATGATGCCAGACACTAATACAAAAGTTATGTGCATCATTTTTTTTATTATCGTTGTCTGGCAGTGAGGCAGGTTTGTTGCAGTGGTCAAAGAATGAAAGAAAAGCTGATCTTTGTTGTACGTAGCTGAGTGATGAAAATTACAATCACGAATTGGAGGTTGATTTCATAGATATTGCATTGAATGACCGTTATCTTGAGATTTATTTCAGAAATATTGCATAGATCTAGAGATATTTGGAGATAAATTTCATGAGCTTTGCATTGATCTAAGTTGATTTGATCTATTGATTTGAATATTTATTTAATAGAATATCTGATATTGTATAGATCTTTAAGATATTTTGTTATTTATTTAATTGATATAGAGATATTTGGGTATTTATTTCATTGATATTGCATAGATCTGAAGATGTTTGTAATATTTATTTCACAGATATTCCACAAATTCATGAATATGTATATATTTGGCGATTGGTTTCGCAGAAATTGCACACATACAATCTATATTTATTATTTAATCTATATTTAATACGCCTGACGATAATTGTATTGACATGCACCATTAATGTTGACCCAATCAATGGATTTCTGCAAAGATAATTGCGAGAATCAGCTGCTTGGAGATATCTCCTAGAATGCGTATTTAAACCGAGATCTGTTTGGAGACCATAATCAAGAATACAAATTGAAACGAACACCTTCAACAGATGACTAGAGTTTTTAAGCACATTATATATGCTTAAAAACGCTAATTTAGTTTAAAAGCTAATAACTAATGTACTCATATTATGAGTCAATTTGATATATAATCTAACACTGAGTCTCACTGAGTTAGATTGTCTTGGCGCTCAATAAATCAACCAGGAAAACAATCAATCACTCAATTACACTCAACCACAAACGGGTTTCAGGACACAAATTGGCACCAAGAGACAAATTCTTGTACGCTTTTCTCCCAGAAGGTTTCTAGAGCAGCATCAAATATTGAGAGCAGAGCCTTTGGGTCACAGCGTGCGTCGAAAACACACTGCATCAATGTTCGCTGATCGCTCAAGCGAAGACGTATTGAGGTCGGAATTTAATCGAGCAGGTTTTGTGGGATTGCTGACAGTCTGACCTTTGAAGCAACCAAGATATATTGAGTAGAGCCATGCACATTGCACACGCGATGTCTCACGATATCTGAATCAATGTACGCTCTATGAGATATATATCGACAGATGTCTCTGGACACATGAATAATTATCAAGAGACATATCTAAAATATCTATGGAACTATGCAATATCTTTTAAGACATATCGGAAAATACCTCTACGCCTATGAGATATATGTGAAACGCATCTCAAAATATCTCAAAATTCATCATCTCGTATCTTTAGATTTATATAGCGCCTCTCCAAATATAACTAGTCAGAGACGCTTTCGGCGTGGAAACTCCGGAGAAAAAAGAAACACCTGTAACATGCGAGAAGCCGATGGAGAGAAGACAGTCACTAGTTTAGCCCTAAGCGATGGAGGATCGTTTCAGGGAGATGAACCCATAACATCAAATGCCCGTTGTTTGACCAAGACAGTCTTTGAGCTCAGTGTATAAACAAATATTTATAGATTTATACAATATCTATAAAGTAAATCTCCATGTATCTCAAAATGTAGACAACATCTATAAGACACAGAATATCTCAAAATGAATTGAACCTGTCTCCAAATATCTGTAGATGACTTTATGTGCAATATCTATGAAATATATATCCCAAAATCTCTAGATCTATGCAATTTCTATAAAACATATCCCAAAACATACCTAGGATATAGTGCGCAATGTCTATTTACGGAACATATCGCAAAGAATTCAATGTAATAAAACAGGATCCGTTCCATATCTATCAAACGGTTTCACGACAATAATTATTCGTCTATAACATTTCGTCTAAGTATAAACTGGATTGTGCAAAAAATTGTGCAAAAAATTAACGGAAGCCGGGTAGATGGAGAGAATTATGGCGAAGGGAGTAGAATAACGTTTAAATTTTTCCTCTTATAAAAAGTATTCTTTTCTATTATAAGCAATAAATCTGGTCGATTATTTTAGTCTTAGAAATATGTGAAATTCATTTAACGTTTAAATCTAAGCAACAGAGGGTTATAAGTGTGGAGTATTAAAAAACGTTACCAAATGTCACAAAACCGAGTTTTACAAAGAAAACCTTAACCTTACCTAATATAATTTTATAATGCATTCCATACATTTCCTTTTCTTTCCAGATTTCTCATCGCTTTGTAAACATTTACTAGCCTTGCCATACCTTAATAACTTGTCTCAAACTGGTTTTACTGATTCAGTCTCAACTGAAATTGCTTTCTTGTGTTTAACTTAATCTTCAACGCATCACCGGTATAGAATATCGACACGACATAGCGAAAATACAACCAATCTTCGTCTACATTACTTTACAGGTAGTATTACCGTTCAGCGGAGTCAGCGTTGCTATCGATTTCTTATTAGAGCGGGCGGTCCTCAGCTCGACATACCTGCAATTCCTTCGTCCCTTCTTAGTCCGTTCGCCTCAGCCCTTAACGGTCGTCTGTCGGTGGTCGATGAGAGAGAGAGAGAGAGAGTTGCTGCCTCCACGATCCTAGAGAGCGTCGTCGTCCGGCGGCGTTGATGCCTAGAACGACCGATGCAGAGAAAGAGCGAAAGGGGAGAGAGGGAGTCGTTGGACGCCGCAGCCAGTGGCTCCTCTGTCTATGCTTCCTATGGTGGCCTCCTGCAGCCGTGGCTACCGAACGCCGAACGACTGGCTTTCGAGGAGTCGAGTCTCCTCTCGTCAATGGAAGCCTGTTTACATTCTCACCGACGGAGAATGGAACGAGCGGACGGAAGAGAATCGGTGGAAGGGGGAGTATGGAAGGTTGGAGGGAAGAACGTGGGAGGGAAATTAAGAGAAGTGGAAGGAAAAGAGCGATTGATTGGATACAGTGGAAAGCACGGGAAAGAATGGGAGAATTAAGAAACGGACATATTATCTTGGGCTAATCAGCTGAGGTTAATTTCGACTGTGAGAGACTGTGTTAAGGTCAACAAATGACGAAAGGAAAGCCTGAGGGTGATGGATTAATGAGCCTTAGGCAGATGATGGTGGACCGTGGAGGAGCCCATAAAAGGTGGAATTCAGGAGGCAGATCATTACAGAGACGTGGTGAGGTGATGGATAGGGTTCGATTTGCGAACTTGAAATGAGTGATGACTGGGGCCGCGTAGGATCTGTGAGAACGACGACCAATAGTAACTAAATGCACAAGAGGAAACTCACATCGGCTCTACATTGCCAAACTGAATGCAGACAGTTTGTGGAGAAGATCGGACTATAGCGCAAAATGAATCGTGCATTCTTTCCATTCTGCAACTGATCGTGCATTATAAACGCAAACAACAGATTATTAAGAACAAGAACAGCGATATATTTTCATTTATTTTATAAAACTGATCTCCGTTCGCAAGACAAGAAGTCTAAATATCTGCTAATAGTACCATTAAGAGAAACAAACTATCATGCTCAAATCTCATTAAAAAAATCGATGGACAAATTCTGTTGTTGGATTGAAGCCAATCTATTAAATGAACCATTGAAACGCCATAAAGTTGCAAAAGGACATTCGTATAACACAAAAGCGAACATTAGCCGTGTCTAGTTATCTATGTCACATTATACAACTAGTTTATTCATAATTAACTATTCTAGACAACGCAGAAGTAATTAAAAAGTTATGTTGATAAACATCTCGAAACAATGACAATAATGATTATCGATGATTTATTGGATAGAAACTGTTATTTGTTTATAAAAATTCCCCAAACATTACATTTAGCCACCATTAGCTATTTAGACGACACTAATTGGTAATAAATGAACATCATATAGTTAAACTTATATTTGGAACCTGCGAATTTCTCAAAACTTGTTGTAGCACGTAGACAACTAAGAACGATACTACGTTAAATCATTATACGTAGCTATTTATAGAAGAATTTAAGACTAGTAGCGTATCCAAGATTGAAACTGTATCCTGTGCAGAGGGTTTAGCCGACTTAATGCGTTTTAAACAGTCACGCTCTGGTTGTTTTCCAAGCTCTGGCATGATAAACAAATGTGTTGCTTCCCTTTTTCAGTGACTTGTATCGTTTTACATTTTCGTTTATTCAATAAGAAGCTTGTTGTCAGAACGCAACAACTTACATCGTCAGTGAAAGACAAGAATCTAATTTCCTCAGTGCAAAGAAATTGTCTGCGTAAAAAGCCAGATGAGTTGCATCAACCTCAGACACTAATTAGTGACTTCGCTAGATATACTCGAACGTCCATCTTTGATTTTCTCCTCCAGTGAATTTGTAGGCGCAAAGGGAAGCACGGTTCTTCTTGCTTTCGCCACGGATGTCAAGGACAACCCCGTTGTCGTATTTGTTTTGGATTCTGTCTCCAACGACGATCCAGTAATGGTTGTTGTTCGTCGGATTGAATGGCTTCAGGCGAATGGATTCGTGCTTCTCTGAAAAACACAAAGAAGAAACACTGTATGTATGCGAATGAGTGTGTATGTGCGTATGACGGTATGCATATGTAAACGTATGTAGGCCTATTTATTTATGCAAGTACTGTATTGTATTGCAAAATTAATATAGCGACACTCTCTCTTCATAGACGCTCTATACACTGGCCTATAATTCTATTCTATTTACGGATTACGCCTCTCACAGCTTCATCTGGGTTGATGTCATGATTTTAAATTTCAGTTTTAACTAGTAATGTCACATGCCACAACAATTAGCAAAACAGAGCACAGGAAACTGAAAAGAGACTCAATTGGTGGGTCAACGCACGAGGGTGGAACCAACCAACGAATCCCCGTAGACAGATGGAAAGGTTGAGCCTACAGCAATCGCAGACACGGTAATGTATGGACACAAATATCATTGCTTCTCAAAGTTCGCATGAGAAATTATTTAGAAATTACTAAGAATAGTTAATAAGGAACTCGACAATGTTAGTGACTGGTTTTTCAAATCAACTAAGCTGGCATTGAGTGGCACTAAGACCAATTACATTTTATTTAGCTCCCATAAAAAAAACAGTTACCTCAGACCCAAGGAACGCTTCACTTGAATATTAAACATTCCAATACCGGAGTTAATGTCAAACAAGTTCTTAGATATTCAATGGAGTGACCATATAATATATACGCTATAATTTCTACAAATCGCAGGCTGGATAAATGCGATTATTACGAAATAGTACACAACTATGCCTATCACGCACAATATCCTTCCCCTATTTGGCGTATTGTAACTTCATCTGGGATTCTAACTATCTCTCAAGATTAACACGAGATAGTTGGTCACCTGCTTTCATACGCAGAGGCTAAGAAAATGAAGTTGCACACCTATATCACATCTCACGCCTAGCTTAAGTGAATCGAATCCCAATCCATTTGATTATGATTGTTTATTCCCACAGCTGAGTAATATCAAAGCCAACACGAATTGCACCTAGCGAATAATTGCGCGATGTTTCCTAAGCGCAGGTCATCATAATTCTATGAATTGCTCACACATTTCGTAACTCTAAGAAATTTGTTGGGTCGACGCAGGTAGTGAACTCATTGTAAGTGGACCACATAATATGCAGAGCCGCGCATTCTTTGTGGCATGCCCATAAGATCAGAATGACCTTTCCCTGGAGTTGCGTCTGTTTATTAAATCGTGTAGTGATACGTTTTATGGCATTTGAAAACTCACCTTTTTTAGTCCTGGCTGAAATCGGGATCACTTTTGAGTAGCTATATGGAAAGAGCGCTATAAAAATTGAATGAATGCAATGCCAATATCTTGTTCGTTCTAGGATATTATTTTATATATAACGAAAGAGTTTCAATAGATAGACATGTTAAGTTGGACGCACTGATGCTGTGTTAGCGTCATAGGGATTCATCTGATGCCGACAGAAAGACGGAGCAAAAGGATGTTCAAGTGCTGCCTCTGTTCCTCACCAAGTTTAACCTGTCTGCATCTATCTCTCCATAGATTGTCAGCTTTTTACTTCTATCACTCATAGATTTCAAAATTTTACTTCCATTCCATAGATGTCACTTTTTACTTCCAATCACCATATACTTTCACTGTTTAACTTCAATCTCCATAGATTTGCACTTTTGTTTTTCTATTCCTCATATAGTTTCCATCACTTCTTCTATTCTTCACATATTTTCGTTTTTGTACTTCTATGTCCCATAGATTGTCACAATGTTACTTCTTTTTCTACGCATAGTGATACAAGCAACAAAATACTCGGGATGAGTATAGCATAGACACTGCAATCGTAAACTCCAATCCTCACCCGCTGGAGCCTCCATGACGAAGCCGTTCAGTTTCGATCGTAAGACTCCGTTTTCATCTTCATACCAGAGTTGGTTATCAGCCATTTCTCCTTTCCGGTCATACATGATGACCTTAGTACCAGGACTCGGATCAGAGCTCTTCACATCAAGCACCTTACCATTCAGTTGGCTGGTTATGTAGAAGCATTTGGCTGGTCTGTAAGTATAATAATGATCAAGGTTCCTTTATATACAGAAGCTGACAAGGCCATTGTGAACAAAACAAAGAGCAAAATAAAAGTGTCTCGATCGTATCTTCATATCTTCTTATCGTATCTTTCGATTTATATAACGCATTCCGGAAGACACGCCTTTAATAAGTGCTCATGAATAAGCTGGTGCCCGGCGATTGGCTTTCGAGTGGCACTTTAGAAGTTCAAAGATTACGATCACGATAACGAATGAGTGAGAGGTGAATGGTTAGAAACAAGTTGTTAATTGAGTCATAACTAGGTAACTGATTTGTAGCTGTTCAGCGAAATCTGCCACCAAACGAAATCATCTGACACTTTGAGTTTCGTCATAATATCAGGATTAAATAGTACAGGGCTTTATATAAAACTAGGCTGTCGAAGATGAGAAAACTAGAGAGAAAGACCAACCACGTGTCTTCATCAGTCAATGCTAGGAAAATAACGCGGCTAACACTTTACACCCATGGATGCCTTCAGGGTTGGCCTAAGAGACTACTTCTCGTCTTACATTACACTACATAATTATGTGATACGTCTAATAATAATTACGGTCCAACCGTGAGTTTTTACAAGTTCTTCAAGTCTGTTCTTTTCTTTGTCGTGGCTGGGCTGGGAGCGCTCCTGAGTAAGTTTTTTTAAGGGGCGTTAATAAAATGCTTAGAATGAATGAATGAATTCCTGATGGCACAGGGAGACTGACTGATATGTGATATCCCAGAGTTGGCGATCTGTGTTTTGGTCTTTCAGTGCTGAAACTGTTATTCCTGGTTTTTTAGCGTCGCCAGAATTCAGAGTAAGGATGAGGTCAGCGTGTTGACGACAGAAGATCTTCTTCCCAGTTATCCTCCACTGTTGAGTCTTTCTATACGGATCGTAGGGATTCAGGATCAAATGACCATCGTCTAGAAGAGAGACGATTTAGTAGGTTAAGGAGTATAGTCTTTAATAACCAATTGTTAATCTCAGTTAAAACGGTTCCACGACACATGGCTAACAGACATATCGTTCGCAGATCAAACAATTATTATTCGCCCACTGTATCATGTAAAATAAAAGTAAGATGTCGGATTGATGTTAAGGCTTTCTGATCCAACTTCTACTTCAGCAAGAATCATTTTAATCAAAACAACTTCAATTTAACAAAAATAATCCTACTTCCGCTTTGCATCTTTAATCTATTTACAAAGAATTAGAATAATCACGCCTGGATTTAAGTCCCTATAATTTCTTATTCTTTACGCTTTACTGTAAATTTACTTGTGTTTTGATGTAACTTTTTGCGGTTTGCCAGCTTTCATAATAAGCGAATATGTAATAATAATGGACAAAGGTGACACTAATGATATTTGTAATCACAATGTCGTTATTGATACATTAATTAATTTATATAGTGCCCCTTAAGACGGTTGCCAACCGTCCTGGAATGGGTAATTTATTAAAAAATAAATAATTGCAAGTTAATATATTAAAGAAAATTATTGCAATTCAATGACATTATCCAAATCTAAGCAACATGAATACCGTAAGAAACATCTTTATTCTCAATTTTTATAATCATAATGATATTATGATTATAGAGAATTGAGATTCGATATGCTGTAGGCCTATAACTCATGTGTTCAGATTTGGATAATGTCATAATGTCATAAAGTAGATAATGATTATATAATAATCATTGCAATTTCGACGAATCGACTTTCGATTAAGGACTCAAAACTCTCTAACATCTTCATTATTTTTATAAATGGACGTGAACAGTGAATTGCATTAATCATTCATCATAGAGGAAACTAGGAAATATCTCGGATTGGGTTTGTCTAGAGTTGGGAACCCTAAGGGCAGGGAGTCAAAGGGAGTCTGTTCCAGAGCGAGGGGCCAACCACTCAGAAGGCACGATTCTGTTTAGTAGTTGTGCAGGCAAATGGCACGATGAGCAGACATCGCTTAAAATTAACTAATGGGATCACATAACATTAGTAGCGCAGTGTGTAATCATACGATCTTGACTTTACCACCATCTTGAAGGTCCAGACAATAATTGTTGACACATGTGCGAATGGTTCCAGTGACCTCGTCGACGAAGAAGAGCTGGTTCGCGGATGATCTGCTTCCGATTTCGTCTCGAAATCCAGTCACGACAAGGGACCCAGCGGAAGCGAGGCGGTCCTTCGTCTCAAGGACGAGTCCGGCCAAGCGACTCCGGATTATGAAGTGCTTCCCATTACCACTGTGGCTACAAAGTAGAACGAAAATCTTTCGTTGATAAATTATTGAGCGCCACATATTCATCGGAATTTTTTCATGTGAAACTCCGAGGATCTGATTGTTGCTGGCTGGTTTCAATGCATGATCTATCGAATTTCAAACTGACATTTCCCTGCAGCGGTTTGCCCCATGATGACGAAAATAGGATGAATAAATGATGACAAGTTATTCAGGAGTCTAGTTTAGTTGTCGGTAGCAATGCAAGGCGCCCATTACGTTGTTCATCTCATTTTGACAAACGCGCAGCCTAGCATAACGAAAGGAACTAGTCAACCTTACAGGATATACGGGTCGCAAACTTAGTTCCCCAGCTCTGCGCCCAAGTGACTTAACAATTACTCTACGCCCCGATCACCCCATGTTCATGTTTATCACCAATACAACTTCCCGTTTACCGGAGACAATGGAAGAATAATAACATTGTCTGTCATCCATTAGTACAATTACTCCACGCGTGCATGCAGCTTTTACCTGCTCGAGCTGTCGGACACTTGGTCGAATGTCCAGAATTGCATTGGGTTGAAGATGGTCTGCTCGGATAGGAAGACAGTGGCGTCTGATCGAAACTTAGCTGGTTTTAGTTCGAGGACGTGTCTTGGACTAGATCGGTTCTGGAGGGAGTTCCCGTTAACGATCCACTGCTGCCACTCCTTAGATTTCTCGTAGGGTGACATGACGATGTCCTTGCCTTCGACATTTTCAGTTTAGACAAATTTCAATCATCTATTTATATATTTGAAGCATTTATATAGCGCTCATCCAAGAGATCTACTCGGAAGCGCTCCCGACTCAACCTCGGCTAAATAGGACAGTCTTAAGGTTGGTGATAATGGGATTGAATAGTGTACAGATTGACAGATAAGCGATATGAGGCAAAGAAGATAGGGAGCGTGTCAGGTCAAATAATATGGAACAAATACTGAACAATAAGGTTAGCAAGTTGTATATATATGCAGAATCTTAATTAAGTAGTTGAGTCATTTACGTAATGTAGTTTCTATCAACTACAAATGATCTTCTGCCGTTAACTGCTATGAACCTTACTGTGATATGAAAGTGTCCCTTGCCAGTGGAACTGCAGTATAATTATTGTCGGCCGATCCCCGGCCAAACCGACCAATCAGTTTTGTATTACATCTGTTGACTGTCAGTATTCAATTTTTGGCCAATCGTCGTTCTGTCTCTTACTTCACCTTCACCGCTTTCGTTCACGATTTTAAATGTTTTATTATAGAATTGACTATTGCAATTCCTTTCTCATTGGTCTCCTCAAAATTTGTCTCTCTTCTTTTCAGTCAGTAGGCCTACTCGACACAGCTGCGAGACTGATAGCTCACTATCCGTCGTTTCTCTTGCAACTCAACCTTCATGTTTTACAAGGTTCATTGGCTCCCTCTCCACGATGAAATAAAATTTTAAATCCTCATTCTCATCTTAAAGAATCAGCGGTTTTTGCCTAGAAATATTTGGCTGACATCCCTTTTGACTTTTCTCAAAACCTTCTTATTCCCGCGTTGAAATGCGCCCTGGCAGCGATTCCGAACGGTTCAGCCTACTAGAAGCGCTTTACAAATTCTTAGATACAATGCAATGCAGCCTAAATGTCGTTATGGAAATGGTTGCAAGAACACTAACACGAATATGAACAGCAACATATAAATAACATTAGCTGGGGTACCCGGCGTTGCCCGAGGAGAGCCAGATTTTTGGACCTGAAGAGGAAGAGGAAGACGGCGGCCGCGGGTTCACCAACCCCTCTACTGGGTGTCCGAGGTCTTCCAAGTGAATGGCTGTGAAAGTGTGCAAATGCATAAACGGACAGAGGCACACACACACAAAATCTAGATATATATGTAAATAAATAGTGTTTATATACACTGTATATAGACATGAAGCGCACAAAGCACCCATCTAACCGACTGTGCAAACGATACTTTATATACCTACGTGCTACCTCGCAGGTGTTTCGTCGACACGCTCCTAGCGAATGAGAAGGAAACTTTGTTTTTATGGGTCTGGCGTGGTTATTGGCCCTGTAGACCAGGAGGCGGGGTTCATCAACCTCTCTACTTTGTGTCCCAGGTGTTCCCCGAACCAACGGCGAAGGTTTCAAGTCAGTAACTCTAAAACTGTGGAAATGTAAAGACTAATGTAGAACATGGATTAATAAGTAAGAGATCCATTGACCTGATGCGTCGATAGCGAATCCATTGAGCTTTGATCGGATGATTCCACTCTGGTCTTCATACCAGAGTTGATTGTCAGCGATGTCTCCTTTCGCTTCGTAGATGATCAACTTTGCTCCTGGTTTAGGATCTGCTCCACGAACATCGAGGACCTTCATTGACTGATAGCTTCGGATGTAGAAGAATGGAGCTGGCCTGTACAGGAACACAGCCAGCAGAATGCTATTTGTCTTTTATAGAGCGCCTTTTAAAACTCATTAAACGTTACACATGTATAAGTGCTATAATTTGTAATTATGTAAAGGTGTCTTAATATATTATATCGTCGTAAAAATTGTCAACTTGTATCACGACACCGGTTCATCTTTCGACGAGGTTAGCTGAAACGGTTCCGAGTCTTTCATGGGTCGGGTTGAACCACGGGTCGTATTGGGTCCACAGGTCGATTGAACCATCGGGTCAGTCGAACCAGCCGGTCGATTGTACCCATGGGTCAGGCTGAACCCGTGGATCGGATGGATCAACTGGTCTGAGGCACCAATGGGTTGGTGGGTTCGAGATGAGCGTGACCTTTTGTGAAATGCAGTGGGTGTGGTAAATTCATAAAGTCAAAATGAACTTTCATTTTCAAACATTATAAAATCATGCCACGTTAATATAAAACACCTTTGAATCCTATATGGGCCTAATACATAGCAATAGTAGATAAACCTACACCCTTACACGTTCGATATATCAGGCCTACCATAAAACACAACCTACAACCGAATCGAATTTACTTAATTAACAGTCTCAGTTAAGACTGCTCTTCAAGACTTTGGATTCGAGCATATTTTGTTGCTCTGGAAAATTAATATATTTTGTTAATTAGGTGTAAATGTAAATAATTGGGTATCATCACGTTGACCGCAAGGACGTTCCCGATCGCATATATATAGGCCTAGATACAAAGTTCAGCGGTTAAGTTGAGAACGAACTTGCAGTCGAAGCTCCACCGTTGTCCCACGTCAGCCTCGTTGTTGGATTGGACGGTGACGGGGGATTGGAGGCTGGTCTCAGCCACAGAGACGACCATCTCGAAATCCTCCTCTGTCTGGATCCGATCCTCGTAGAAGATCCACTTCTGACTCGACGATTGACTCAAATGCGGCTGAACTACCAGCTCAGAACCTACACCATTAGGAACAAATAAAGATTATCACCTCAGAATCCACGCCAATTGGAACAGCAAAAGACTGATCTTAGCTATCTACCCGATTTGAACCTACACCATTCGAAAAGAAAAAGCAAAGGCTGATCTATCAGCAATGAATCTAAACCATTTGGAACAGCAACAAAGAGATAATGCACCTACGAAATCCCTTAGGGTAATCTATATTAGGAGGATTTTTAAATTTATTTTTATAATTTACATAGCGCCCATTCAAGAACATCTACTTAGAAGCGCGTCAGACCCAACCCCGACTAAACACTGGAAAACCCCAATTAAACAGGGCAATTCTAAGGTCTGCATAGAATACGGTTGAGTGGCCCTGGACACAGGGTTGAGGAGCGACATGAACCCATTCCGGGTTGCATGGAAGTCCGATGAACTGTAAACTCGGCCTGAAAATAGTAACGAAGGGAGACTCGGTGTTTTACACCCAAGGTAGAACAGCTTAACCACCGCATGCACCTGTAAGATGACCGCTTAATTAAAACAGAAAGGCAGCTTAGTCAAGTGTAGTGCACGAAAATTAAAAAAAACACCGAAAGAACACTCAAAACTTGATTAAGGTAGTCTATGCAATAGTCACCAGCACCATCATCATCATTGTCGTCGTCGTCGTCCACATCTTTAAGAACTAGCTGGGAACCCGACTGTGCAAACGATGGCCTCTACAGTCCACGCACTAACTGTACGATATCTCCCAAATCGTCCATTCACTCATGACGGTGTAAAAGAAGAAGAGGTGTGGCAGACAGATATCACGAGCACATGTCAGAAAATATGCAGCAGGTGTTTCGTCGACACGCTCCTGGCGACTGAGAAGGAAACTTTCCTTGGGGTCCTGAAACAGGTTTTTGGCCCTGAAGACCAGGAAGAGGGCAGCCGCGGGTTCACCAACCCATCTACTGAGTGTCCCAGTTGTTCCCCGAGCCAACGGCGAAGGTTTAGAGTCAATAGCTGTAAAGCTGTGCAAAAGGAGAGCAGGGACAGGTACACACAGAGAATCTTCTCTTTATTTATATAGATGTTCCAGTTTCGGCGACCCTGCCAATTCTTCAAAAGTTGTCCATTGTTTACACGTGGTCATGTTATAATTGTCTACCGCCTTCTTAACCATTTTTACATACTCACAATGACTGTGACTAGACATTCACAGCGACAGAAATGCTGACAAAGAACCACTTCAAATAACTTTGAGCCACCTTTAACCAAATTCAGCCAGCATGAGCCATCTTCAATCAGCTTGAACCACCTCGAGCCGCCTAAACCACTTTCAACCACCTTGAGTCATCTTGAACCACCTTGATCTACCATGAACAATCTTGAACCACCTTGCACCTACTTGTGCCATTTTTAACCGCCTTTTAACACCTTCCACCACATTAAGCCGCCTTGAACCATCTTGAACAACCTCTCACTACCTCCAACTACTTTTCACCACTTACTGCCGTTTTCCGTGATATCGAGACAGAACTGGTTCATCTTGGATCGAATGGTAGTTGTCTCTGAGTCGTAGAACCAGAGTTGGTGGTCTTGACTGGCGGTCGACGGTCCCTCCTCGTTAACAACGACCGACGTCCCTGGTTTATCCCTCCCATCCTTAACCTCCAACACAAGATCCGGCTTCAGACGGCTTCGAATGGCAAAATACTTTCCCAAGGGACGAGGCTGGGAGTCTCGAACGGACATGGCCACGTGTCACAGCCTGAAAAAAGTCGTCATAAATAATTGATTGTTGATATTGCTAATGAGTTAGTTCTATGGCGGGAAGTGTATGCAAAAGACGGAGTCAGGTCCAGAAGAACGGGCAGGGTGAACGCTGCACAAGCGATACGAAGCGGATATTTATGATGATAATAATAATAATGATAATGATCATGATAAGGACAACGGAAACGATGACGATAGTAATGGCAAAGGCAGTAGCTATAGTAATAGCAACAGTAATAATAACAATTTGGCTTCAATTATAAATGGTGAACCACAGTATTATTACAAACATAGTATAAATAATAATTATACTGTCAGCAGTCATGCAAGTCCCCCATTACGTTATGTATGCATCTTACTAAGCCAACTCTGCCAATTAGCGAAAGAAGGACTAGTCAGATTTAAGGGGGAAACGGGCATTAATTATATTAATTAATTAATTAATTAAAAGAATCGTTATTAATTCCTTTTCTCTTTGCACCAGCGTCTCATCCGTGACTCTACGGCCCACAGAAGTAGGGCATACACGTATCCCTTCCAAAATTGCATCGAACTTAACCGTAATAAGCATGTGTGTAAGTCTTAATAACAAGAAACGCTTATAAAATTGTATCTATCCAATCACTCAACGCATTAGACTATCCAAGACTTACCTTTCTTAAGTACGAGGCAAAACTAATACTTGTCAAACTCAACAAATAACGTAAATGTTAAACGTGACCACAAGTTATCCGCATTGGTATCATCACGATGCTTATAGGTATGCGAATAGTTTCTCGGATATCCAAGGAATAATTCCCACTGGTGAGAATTCTTGCAAATCCTTTGGCCACCAAGCTGAAACTGCGTATACAGACTTCGCGCACATTCAACTATCTAAGCATTTAAGTGAAGAGCGAGACGGTAGTTGTACAAAATCAACACAGTTACTATGTGTGTGTTCACTTAAATGTACTTCTATCTCTATAGGCTGATGTTTAGCGATTAGATATCATGGACACGGTGAAAAACTCAAGGCGGTGTTTTTAAATGCAATGTTTACAATATGAGTGAGTAGGTTACTGTAGCCGGCGAATGTATTGCATCAGGTAGGCAGCCTTTAGTGAAGAGCGAGACGATAGTTGTACAGGTAGAATGGAGGTTGATGATCAATTGGAGCGATAAGGCCTTGGCTGCTCTTAAATACTTAGACAGTTATACTGCTCTCAACACCAAGACTGCCGTACGAAATATGGCCCAGACAATTCTATGGACAAAGACAGACAGACAGACTCACACAGACAGACAGACAGACAGACATTCAAATAGTGAGACATACAAATTGTTGGACAGACATATAGACAGACAAAAATACAAAGAGACAGAAAGAGAGGTAGGTGGCCGAACAAATTAGTGCACGGTATTAATGAATGAATTGATCAATAAATAGCTTAGATAGATAAATAGAGCTGTAGTCCCTTTATAATAATGTGTTTGTTTGAGTAGGTTTGTGTAGGTGTAATTGTCATTGTCATGTATGCGTGTGTAATACTTTATGTATACAAAATAATATGATTGAGAGAGAGAGAGAGAGACAGAGAGAGACAGAGAGAGATAGAGAGAGAGAGAGAGAGAAGAGTGGTAAATGGATGCCATGTATACAAGCGACGTTTTTGTGTGTAGACGTTTCAATGTGAATGACATCAAGGTCGCTACATAATATAATTACATCGGAGTCTTTACGTTTCGGAAATGAATCCATTTTCACGGATGCATCACAGATGTATATATATATATCGAGTGGCTGACTGCCTGCGTATACATAATGTCTGTATAATTATCTATTTATCTGTTTATCTGTTCGTCAATCCATCCATCCGCCTACCTACGTACCTACCTACGTACCTACCTACGTACCTACCTACGTACCTACCTACGTACCTACCTACGTACCTACCTACGTACCTACCTATCTGCTGCCTGCCTGCCTACCTGTCTGCCTGCTTGCCTATCTATCCATCTGTTTATCCATCTGTTTATCCATCTGTTTATCCATCTGTTTATCCATCTGTTTATCCATCTGTTTATCCATCTGTTTATCCATCCATCCATCCATCCATCCATCCATCCATCCATCCATCCATCCATCCATCCATCCATCCATCCATCCATCCATCCATCCATCCATCCATCCATCCATCCATCCATCCATCCATCCATCCATCCATCCATCCATCCATCCATCCATCCATCCATCCATCCATCCATCCATCCATCCATCCATCCATCCATCCATCCATCCATCCATCCATCCATCCATCCATCCATCCATCCATCCATCCATCCATCCATCCATCCATCCATCCATCCATCCATCCATCCATCCATCCATCCATCCATCCATCCATCCATCCATCCATCCATCCATCCATCCATCCATCCATCCATCCATCCATCCATCCATCCATCCATCCATCCATCCATCCATCCATCCATCCATCTATCTATCTATGTAGTTATGTATTAAATCGTCTCATTCATACAATTGACAGTCTTTAAGATTCGGATGAAGTAAAGTATTGACATACAAAATTATCAGCAATTATATTCGGAACGATATTTGGACGCTCGTAACTCGCTGTCTTATATCTATGTCTTACTATGTTTGCTCCATATTGTCTGTCTCATTCCAATTAACTTATTAACTCTCCGTGTCTCTCACCTCTCTTCTCCTCTTTGAATTTCTTCTTATCATGTCTCTACAGACGCTTCTCTGTATATCCGTCGCCACTTCGTCTCTGCGTATATATATATATATATATGTCTTTCTTTGTCTGGTTCTTTCTTTCAATATTTGTCTGCCTAATAACTCAATCTGTCTCAATTTATCTATGGCAATAGGATACGACGACCTTCTATAAATAGACACAGCTGTCAACGTCAGTTAGTCGCAGTCAATTGTGATTATCAGTGTGTTCAACGCTGATAAGAGAGGATCAGAAATAGCCCAGCGATCATTTGTATTAATAGGATAATTAATATTCATGAGAATATATTTTAAGGATTATCAATATTCATGAGACCATACAAATAGGTGGCTATATTAAAAGCCAATATTCGTCAATATTCATGAAGCTGCTGGCGCTATGGTAGCTAGATCGACTGCTGCACTGACCCAGTGGAATGAAGTGAATGGTAAAGGCATAGAGGAACTGGTGAAGATCACAATTTGATTATAATAATGCTTACACGACTAGAAGCAGGATTGATGGGGGTATTTTTTCATTAATTAATTAAAAATGGGCGAAAGTAATGCTACATAAAATAAGAATTGAATAGGCCTAAATGAGAAGAAATCTTGCCAATATAGAATTTGGTTTGATCAAAATAATTCTTGCTCAAATAGAAGTTGGATTACCAAGCATACTACTATCATCAATATGACTTCTATATTCCACAATACAATTGAAGAATAGTAAAGTTTTGTCTGTGAACCATTTGCCGTTGACTATATGTGTGTGTATTCAATTAACAGCTTTGATTTCGCTCCGAAAAGACTGCACTCTGGATGAAAAATGTAACCAACAGATAGACCTATATCGTTTACTTTTCTTTACTCATTGTTAACTTGTCTATTATTTTTTTTACATTTGAATAGCTACCCTCAAGAAGTTATCTCGGAGGTGCACCCAGCCCAACCTAAGCGATGAAATCAGTGTTAAGCAGCTTGCAGCACTCCATGGCAACAGACGCATCTCAAAGGGGAGTGTGTTCCATGGAGGTGGAAAGACCAACAACTGAGAAGGCAAATCAGGGTAAGATTTCTAAATTGATACGGTCCTTAATTGGTATTTTTTTTTGCAATTTGAATCAGCTGTCCGTCCTTAAGGGACAAGTGCATGGACTCCGTTAATAGACTCAGTGTACTTGAACATCATTTGTTGCTTAAATATAAACAAGTTGCTTTTACCGAACTTTAGAGTCACTCAGCCTGGTGAAAACAGCACTTCTTGCAGCTACTTACAAGACGACGTTAGGTTAATTATTCACGAGGGCCGGACCTGGCCCGCAATAAACTCATGAATGATAAATATTCTAATCAGTTAAACAACGTTTATGATTTATGCCTCGATCGAAAATTTATCTGCCTAGAGGCCAGAATTTATCGGTCTAGGGGCAAGGAATTTCTCTGCTTAAATGCCCGGAATTTCAATGCTCCTTGGGTCCCTGAATTTCGCTGCCTTGAATTTATCTGCACAGGGGCCCACAATTTTTGCCAGCCGCCCATATTATGTAGACCTGACCCATATCATCTATAGAAATAGCCTTGACAAATAAGCAAGTAAGTAAATAAATAAAAATATTAAGTAATGAATTAATAAATGAAGTAAATAAATAAATCTACGAATAAATGAATATTTGAATGAATATTTCAATAAAACTAAATATAAAATAAATAAATAAGAATATTTATTTAATTTATTATTAAATATACATGCAAATAAATAAATAGCTCTCTGCTCAATAAGCCGGTGATGCTAGTACATGACTACGAACACATATGATATATCATTATCTTTATGAAGCGCATTTATAAGAATCTCTTGAACAGATAGGTCACTCGTCAGATTCACTGCTTTGGTGTCAACAAGGTAGAAAATTCCGACCAGAGTTCAAACTTAAGTTGTCCTCGTTTGATTTTAATTTATGATTTACATAGTCAAACGATTAATCCGTAAAACAGGATTTTTTTTAATTTTTAGCATGTTGATGTACTCGTATTCCTGGAGATATCCTGAGAGAATCACATCAAATGGTTCACCAAAAAATAACATAATTGACGCCAAACAATCAGTGACGTGTTTACCTATAGGCGCACTAAGCGCGCGCCTAGGGCTTAAAAATCTCAGGGGTCCCCAAATGATGAAAACATTAAATACAATAAAACGTCGAAGGGGCCGCCAAATGAATGTAGACATTTAGTAAAAAATAACAGCCCAGGGAGCCCCCAAACGAGTGAAAACATTAAAATACACAATGACATCTCAGAGGGTTTCCAAATGAATGAAAATATTAAATACAAAATAACGTCTCAGGGGCCAAACATGAATGAAAAAATCATACAAAATAACTTCTCAGGGACCTCCGAATGAATGAAAAATTTTCATACACAATAGCATGTCTCACGTTTGAAATATTTGAAATATAATAATTTATATTCTCGATTTTTGCAGCTATGCATTCACATGACAACTGTATTGTGGTAATTCATAATTGCTTTGTTAATGTGAATATCAATTGGCTCGATTAGCTGTGTTGATAAGGCTGCGTATATGAGCCTCTTCGCCACCAGAAGTTGGCTCACTGTTTAATTCAGTGAAATTTTTAAATAAGTTAAGTTGCGTATTTCGATGTTTGTTGTTATGACGTGACGTCACATATCTCAGACTCCTCCCCTTCGTCACAAATCGTCACAGATGTATGACCCCTCCAATGGGTGCGTGACGTCATTTATAGACGGCCCCTCACACTCAGTGCATAAATTCAGAGGGCCCCAAAATGTTTGCGCCTAGGGCCCCGTTTTCTGTAAACGCGCCTCTGCAAACAATTGACGACAAATGATTCATGGACAAAAGGTTCGCGGACAAAAGGTTGACGACTATTCACACATTGTATTCGATCAAACATAATAGAAGTTGGATTGATGATAACGATGCTTGCTAATCCATCAGTTTCAGCATGACATATTCTAATTAATTCAACTTGTATTAACCAAGAGTTCTTGTCAGCAATCCAACTTCTACTTCGGCAAGCATTACTTTCATCTATGTCGTTTCTTTTATCAATCTAACCTTTCTTTAAGCAAGAATTATAGTTACCAATTCAATTTCTATTTTACCGAGTAGGTTACGGTGAGCGAATAATAACTTTTTGTCGGTGAACCATTTGACGCGACACTCTTAACAACAGTGTGGTATAATTGAAATATAATTTCCTTGTACAAGATCATAAAAATGATAATTGATCCAATCAGAAATCCATTTCCAGTTGAAATACAGGACATGGAAATGTTAAGATCTTCTTGTCTTCCAGGACAGGACTCCTTACAGCTTATCATATAAATGGAAATTTGCGCCAAGCGTTTAATCCGATACAGTGCGATCCAGAGAAGCGGAGGGATTAGTCACAGCGCGTGCGGCTCAGAGAAGCAAAAGTGTCTAATGATTGCAACTAACACGAGTGTGGTCAGAAATTCTTGGTCCCGTAAAGAGCAGACTATGAAGCCTATGTCTTAATGCTAGATGCAGGCCCGCCTAGAGGGAATCATAAGTGCTGATTTTTGACCCTAACGCACTCAATTGTCACATTGATCCTGAAGATAGTTTAAAGGCTTATGGTTGCTCTGCGGAATTTTTTGGAGGTCATGGCTAAATGCCACATGGCTGGAAATCGACGCTATCTCTGGGAACGGCTAAAGTCTTGAAAGTCCATTGGCTAACATGTTGGACTCTCAGTTATATTGAGGAGACGAGTTGGATTGATGAATACAATACCGTTTAATGGAAGACGGATTGAAGAAAGGAATGCTGCGTACATAGAAGCTGGATTAATGAATAGAATCATACAATCTGCTTCTAGTTAAACAGAATCATTTGCATTGATCCCGTTTCCATTTATGCAGAATTTATTACTAATCCACCTTACGCCAAATCATTTCATACTTTAGTGCGAATCTTTTCAGTTCAGCTTGAATTTAAGCACAACTATTCTCATCGATCCACTTCCATTTAAATGGGAATATTTTCTTAAGAATAAATATACGTTTTCTGTCTAAATTGTGCACTGTTGCAATCCACAGAAGTGTTTGTCTTGAATGGACATTGCTGACATCCACAGTGACTGTAGTGTTGGTCCTGCTTAAGGCAATGTTGTTCCCAGGGGTCGATATGATTTCCTTTAATCCAGGTGGTCATATCGCAGTCTATAGGACCGACGCAAGAGCCGGCAATAAATCGACCTTCTTTCACCAGTCTACGGACTTAAGTCAACTAATCTGTCTCTGATAGTGGAACGTGACTCGGTCGCGAACGTAGACAAGGAAAACACGGAGGAACATGGAAATCTTAAGATAACACATTAGGACATCTTTCGACGGGTGTAGGACTGTCAGAGGCAAGGAAACAGAAGGACACAGAGGCAGACTGACAGAGAGAGAGAGAAAGAGAATAAGAAAGAAAGAGAGAGGGAGAGAGAGATAAGCAGAGGGATGAATAAAGGAAGGCACTTGGGCGAATGGATAGGACGACGCGTGGGGCTTCTTTAGATCATCATTAGAAGAAAATTAATGACGGACATTCAGAACATTGATGCGCTTACAATAACTCCTTGTTCCTCTGTGTATCTGGCTGCTGTCTGTGTTTTCGTTTCTTTATCTGTCCCTCTATCTGGTTACATCTAAGAATGCTTGCACGTTGTTAGTACGTGAACATGCATCTATCTATCTATCTATCAATCTATCTAGCTATCTATCTATCTATCTAACTATCTATCCATCCATCCATCCATCCATCCATCCATCATTCCATCATTCCATTCATCCATCCATCCATCCATCCATCCATCATTCCATTCATCCATCCATCCATCCATCCTTCCATCCATCCATCCATCCATCCATCATTCCATTCATCCATCCATCCATCCATCCATCCATCCATCCATCCATCATTCCATTCATCCATCCATCCATCATTCCATTCATCCATCCATCCATCCATCCTTCCATCATTCCATCCATCCATCCATCCATCCTTCCATCATTCCATCCATCCATCCATCCATCATTCCATTCATGCATCCATCTATCATTCCATCCATCCATCCATCCATCCATCCATCCATCCATCCATCCATCCATCCATCCATCCATCCATCCATCCATCCATCCATCCATCCATCCATCCATCCATCCATCCATCCATCCATCCATCCATCCATCCATCCATCCATCCATCCATCCATCCATCCATCCATCCATCCATCCATCCATCCATCCATCCATCCATCCATCCATCCATCCATCCATCCATCCATCCATCCATCCATCCATCCATCCATCCATCCATCCATCCATCCATCCATCCATCCATCCATCCATCCATCCATCCATCCATCCATCCATCCATCCATCCATCCATCCATCCTTCCATCATTCCATTCTTCCATCCATCCATCCATCCATCCATCCATCCATCCATCCATCCATCCATCCATCCATCATTCCATTCATCCATCCATCCATCCATCCTTCCATTCATCCATCCATCCTTCCATCATTCCATTCATCCATCCATCCATCATTCCATTCATCCATCCATCCATCCATCCTTCCATTCATCCATCCATCCATCCATCCTTCCACATTCCATTCATCCATCCATCCATCCATCCTTCCATCATTCCATCCATCCATCCATCCATCATTCCATCCATCCATCCATCCATCCATCCATCCATCCATCCATCCATCCATCCATCCATCCATCCATCCATCCATCCATCCATCCATCCATCCATCCATCCATCCATCCATCCATTCATCCATCCATCCATCCATCCATCCATCCATCCATCATTCCATTCATCCATCCATCCATCCATCCTTCCATTCATCCATCCATCCATCCATCCTTCCATCATTCCATTCATCCATCCATCCATCCATCCTTCCATTCATCCATCCATCCATCCATCCTTCCATCATTCCATTCATCCATCCATCCTTCCATCATTCCATTCATCCATCCATCCTTCCATCATTCCATCCATCCATCCATCCATCTATCCATCCATCTATCTATATATTCTTCTCTCTCTCACATTTTTGCTCTCTCATTCTTTCTCTGTCTGTCTGTCTGTTTGTCTCTCTTTCTCTCTCGGTCTCTACCAATCCCCAATCACTGGCGGTCAATTGCCGAACGTCGATTCCTCCCTGTGCCTCTCTCCCTCACTTGTGTCCCTCCACCGAGCGGCGACTGCTGCCTCCCTGAACCTCCTACCATCATTCGCTCATAGACAGAGTCTGAGAAAGACCAAGGCAATCAACGGTCTCTCAGCTGCAGTCCATAGACGAGCCACGCGCTGCGAGGAACCACCGTTTATCCATCCATCGCTCGCTGGCTGTGTCGTCACAAGAACATCCAATGATGACAACCAAAGAGAAGTTTCCTTCTGCTTCCAAGATTCAGTTTCAACAGAATTAACTGGAATTCTAGGCGGAATTTTAAACGACTGACGAAAGTTTTCGTAAAATGTTTCGAGAGATTCGCCTGCCTTGGGCGTCGTCTGCAATTCACTCAAACATTAACGAATGTTGAAGATTCGATTCTAGGAGGAGTTTATAAGCAACTAAGCAAAGTTTTCGTTGATTTTTGTAAGAGATTTGATTGCTTTGGGTTTGCGATTCGCCGACGCATTAACTATTGTTTAAGACTTGATCCTAATATTGCCAGGTGGATTGAGTTTGGGTGGAAGAGGAACCAGCGAACTGTGAGGTTATTTTAATGGATTTAACTTTTGCTGTTGATGGGAGGATATCCTTCATACGGAGCCATTACCGGAATCAATTGCTTGAATATCGTCTACGTGACTGAAACCGAGTTTAAATAATGACTTGCTGCTCATTTGAATACGGAGACAGCTCTGCAATATAGCCGTAGTAGTAGGGATTAACGACAATGTGTGACAGCTACGACCAATCGCCTTACTATTAGGTTCAGGCTTTGGACTGGTACAACCAGCATGCAGGTAGTAGTGAGTTTTGTGGAATTCAGTAGCAATGGTTTCAGGAAAGCGACATCGTGCGACGATAGAGATCACTAGGCGTCGAGGTGTCTGATAAAAAAAATTCACAGAACTTAAAGAAAGGTTTGACGATGTGTCTTCTAGTACTTCCGTTGCTGTTTGCATTGCTTTACCATCCACCTGGAACGAGTGCCGCATTATCAGTGGATGCCATGGGGTTCAGCTGCCCACGTGCCTGTTTCTGCAACATCCTCAGCAAGATCGTCTATTGTTCCCGTCGCGGTCTGTTGTCCATTCCACCTGGAATCTCTTCCGACAGTCTCCAGCTGAACCTCAATGCCAATGTCTTCCAGTTTTCCATGCTGAGACGATCCAACTTCACGGGACTGACGGACCTTGGTCACATGTACATGAGCGAGTGTGGAGTGGTCGACATCGAGGTAGGTGCATTCTCTGATCTGGTCAACCTGAGGTGGCTCGACCTCAGCAACAACCGCATCAAAGTCCTTCGAAGGCTCGTCTTCGATGGCCTCAACCTCCAGCACCTCTTCCTTAACGGAAATCGTCAGCTGATTCTGATCGCTGGGTCTCTCGAGGGACTGATCACCACCGGGCTCTACCTTCACGACTGTTCCCTGACTGAGATCCAACCGGATGTGCTCGGTCCTCTCAATGCGACCCTGAGGTATCTCTGGTTGAATGGCAATGAATTGACTGAACTTGAGGCTCCGCTGAGAGGTCTGCTGCACACCCTGATCCACCTGCGCCTGGGATCAAACCCTCTGCACTGCAACTGTGAACTCATCTGGTTGAAGGAGTTCTACGATCGCAATGGAGATGTGTTCAAGGGAGCAGCCTCTCCCTCCTGCTCCAGTCCATCGAGACTCAAGGGAAAGATGTTCAACCAGGTGACGCTCTTTGAGTTCAGCTGCCAGGTCCCTGCCTTCACGGACATCGAGATCGCCTTTGGCCTGTCAGGGGCCAGGCTCAAGTGCACGGCAGCGGGGGACCCAATGCCCACCCTCTACTGGATCCAGCCATCTGGGAAAGCGACTAAGTACAGCTCAAAGTCCGAGGATGATGAGCTTGGGAGGAACGAGGGAGTGCTGACCGTCAACGAGGTCAAGGACCTTGAGAGCCTGCGTGGAATGTACATCTGCGTCGCGCACAATGAGGCTGGAAACGTCACCCTGACAATCAACGTATCGTGGACTGGCTCCAGTTCACCTGGAACATCGAGGGAGTCCCTGACCGTTGTCAACCCACCCATCCACTCATCCAAAAATAGTACCCTTGTAGGAGACCACCCTACAACACACCTCTATCTACTCGACCCGCCGTCGACACTCTCTGAAGCCCCCAGCAGGGTGATCAATCTCGAAGGTGGCCAGGTCACTGAGGTTCAAGTCCCGCGCAACCCCTCAGCAATAAACTCGACAGGGATTCCAAGAGGGAACCGAAATGACCCGGAACGTTTATTCACGGTTGTTGAACTGGTCTGCACCGTCTTCGGAACCCACCTGAGCACAATGTTCGTCTGTCTAGTTGCCATCTCCAGATTCTACCGTTGTCGGGTGAAACCAAAATCAGGCGCCGAGGAGAAACTTACCCCGTCCAGTGGATTCCTCGTCTCAGACGACTGCCCTTCGAAAGCACAGCCCATAGCGAAGTCTCACGTACCAGTCCAATCCGTATACATCAACAGCAGCAAGCAACACATCATAGTCACGGAATACTCTAAAGCCACACTGACCACAGACCAGAATATCGCTTTAATAGCTAATCAATAAATCGTGAAGGAATGGAAAATGGAAACGCTGCCACATCCAGATGTAATCCACGATTTGTTCTGAGCTTCTGCTACTCGGCACAGACCCATCGCGAAGCTATACTCCTCTAGATTGGCCTCTGGGCAATTGGCAGATGAATGCCATGACCCCCTTAGATATGACGTCACGACGCTCTTACCCCCTACGTACAAAACCAGATGTCCAGATTGTCATATGAAAATTTTCTTTGAGTAATTATAGCGCAAAAATACTTAAAACTATATTATAGAACGAAAAAAAATGGAGAATGCATATTTATTACAATCAGCATGCTTTCCACAAAATCAAAAGCTTTAGCAGAATCGTTACATTTATGAAAAAAAGTTTAATAACAATAACATGAAACTATCCAAACTTCATGCTTTTACATTCTCCCACTCAGAAGCCACAGCGCGCTGAAGCGTGAGGAACTCAACTATGAGAACTACATGTACTCATGGATACATCTTGGAGATTTATACAATTTCCTTGTGCCAGAATAATCAACTGTTATTGGTCCGCTCTGATCTCAGTTAGTAGTCATACAATTACTTTAACCCCCTTTGTACTTCTTCGTACATTGTTTCCCTCCCCATTTGGGACAATAGTCCAATGAAAGTATCGGCTGCTCCCGAGTTCAAGAAACATCTTCACGTTATTTAAGTTGTATGTCTAGAAATAGTGCATATATTGTATTACGCGGTTGTAATACTCAAGTTTAATAAATCTTCATACGATGTTAATTATTATTATTAGTCTGTTATTATTATTATTATTATTATTATTATTATTATTATTATTATTATTATTATTAATATCATCAATGGAGACGAGAGATACACTATTACTATCCTTCTCTTCCGGATTCTTTCTGTCGCCACCGAACACATAGAATAAAGTCAATCGCCTCTCACAACACTGTTGGATGGATCTTAGCTAGGAAAAACCAGCAATCTTCCCAGATAACGCTACCCTTGATCTTGAAATGCCGAGAGGTTGCATGGTCCTCAGATAAATAAATTTAAAGATATAATATATACTGAATAATACTATTATTAATATCAATATCAATAATCTCTTGATTATGTTGGATTGGAAAAAATGCAAGTTGCTGCTGACACGCTTGACTATTGTAACGCTAGATTCGTGGGATTCCAACCCTGATGTGACGTTAAAAAGGCTTGAACCCAACCAGTGATTGGTACAATTCCTTCCACTGGAAGAAGAATGTGTTAAAAGATCGTCATGCCACCGATATTGAATGTTTTAGTGGACGCATGAGATTTGTAATCTCTGGGTTTAGGATGGAGAGTTGCTCATCCTCATTTATTCGTACCTGTGTCACGTCAAATGGTTCACTGACAAATGATTGTTTGACGTTTGACAAATGGTTTACGACAAATGGCTCACCTGCAAAACGTTCAACCCCAATAGCTTATTATTCGCTTGTTTATCAGTAAAATAGAAGTTGGATTGAGAATGGTATTTATTGACAATTGTCTGAGTGGAAGTTGTAGCAGATGAAGCTCTTCATCCACACTCTTACATAAATTATTATTCAGTCTGTCTTCCAATCTATGATGTGTAGCTCCATCTGTGTCCTAGTATCTGTTTTGTGTAGCCTGCTTCTATCAACTGCTTTGTGGAATAAATTCTACAGAATGTTTAACTGGAAAGTACACAAAATAAAACTGTAAAACGATTACCTTGCTGTTTGCAAAAAGACTCGTTCTTTGTGTTACTGCATGTTGATGAAAATGTCAAGAGCTCTAATGTTAATGGATTTCAGTGTTAGCAGATTATTATGCTAAAAGATTTCAGATTCTAATATAAAGAGATTCTTATGTTTAGTGTGTATAATGTTAGAAGCTTATAAATGTTATAGAGTTCTTAAGTTTAGATATTCTATTGATAACAGATTTTAGGCCTACTGCTAAGAAAGTCTAATCTTAAAAGAGTTGAATGTTATGAGATTCTCATGTTAAAGAAATGAAAATGCCAATAGACCATAATGTTTGATGCCTAAATGGTTGGATGGATTGATGAATGGATGGATGGATAGAATGATGAGATGGGGTTAGATATCCCAGTAATGCCGCTGTTTTATGGCACATAGAATCGCACTTTGCTGTACTACAATAATATCACCGTATAATGTAAAACACATAATTACACCTTATCACACTAGCCCGAATAAGGCTAAAATAGTGGTGCAATGCAGTAATAATATTTATTTATTGGTTTATGCTAATTTATTATGTGCGTTTACTGTTTATGTATTTTATGGAAATATGTGTTAGAGCATTCGACCAGTCATCAGTGTTATAAAATTCGACATGAAACTGAATGGATTTAGTCGTGCTTTTATTCCAAGTCTAAAGTGAATTAGGCCTATGGTAAAAAAAAGAGTCAACTTTGTGGCAATTCATCACCAAGACCGCTAATTGTAGTTTTAATTAGTAACTTCCATTGCACCGTATTATGTTCAACGATAACCTGACTACCTGAACACTTCGGTCTGGAACTGAATTTCCAATCTACATTTTCTATTTGCTACTGTATTCTTCAAACTTCTAGAGAGTCGCTCACAACCCAGCTCATGGCACCAGCTTATTCACGAGCGACGCCTCAAGTCATAGTAGGGTTCATGCAAAGGTTAGCCTGAAAGAGGTCCAAATCAGGTTTCCAGAGGGTCAGAGAAAACTGTTAAAGTGGATGTCGATTATGTCAAGAATTTGAAGGTGGACAATCTAGTGAGTCTGGGTAAGAGTTTTTGAAAAGGTTAAACTTAAGCTTCGAATGGAACACCAGAGGGAGTGATAGACAGAGGAGCCTGAGATAGGCGATGGGTAGGTGATTGATAGTGATGGTTCACGAACCGAATACGTGTGGAATTCAGGAGGAAGATCGTTATAGAAACTGGGTGCAGTGGTGGAAATGACTCGGCTGGAGAGCTTCCAATGATTGGTGGCAGACGCTCGAGAAAGACTGAGACAGGAGGTTGACTGAACAGAGTGGGTTGGCTGGATGGTGAAGTTTTCGAGAAGACATTTGTTCCGAGAGTATTGTAGGGAGTTACAGCACTTTGAAGTGGATTTGCTTTGGGATATTTAGCCAGTGTAGTATTGGAGTAAATATTCTACAGTGATAAGAAATTCTACTAAACTTGGATAATATCCGCTCAATCTGTTCAAAACTATCGTAATAGGATAGGAAATCACTCAAGAAACCTGATCCACCAATTCTTATCGCAAACACTAATACCTGAAATCAATTTATTTTAATCTGACAAAACTTCAACAATTGGCTTGCATGAACAATGTTGAAGCTGGATAAAATTAATAAACCGCCCCATGTAGAGCCTAAACTACCTTATTCAAACGTCAAAACTTATCGGATCAAATTCTACCTCACCAACTCAAGTCAATGCGATGAAATGTCAAACCTTAATTGTATGAATTTCTACAGTTTCATCAATGGAACTCAATGCTAATCAAAGTAAATTGTCAAACAAAAGAGTCAACACTATAGCGAATTTCGACCAATGTTGAACCAACACCAATCAGTGATCAGTCAATATCCAGACGGTTAGTTCGCTCTACTCTACATGCCGGCATCGCTGTTGGTAAGATTGGATAGCTGGAGCGGGTTCAATAGGCGTGTGCTCGCCTGACAGGGGCATCTCAAGGACTGACTGTGCCCGAATATATGCGGAATGTTTTAAATTGGTTACCCTTCCCAGTGAATTGTATTTAGGAGTGCTTCCCTGGTCTGGCGCTGCGTTTTGCAACGCTGCACCAACTTACCTTCAGGAGCTTTGCTGTCCAATTGCCGCTTGTATACAGAAGCGGTTAAGTTTTAATTTGAGTATGAAATGAACCTCAAATGGCAATGAGCAGAGGATATATTATTAGCCGAAAAAGATCCTTCACGAAGAACATTTCTTGAATTAGACAAAGATATTAAGGTAATCTTGTTGAATGATGAGAATTTAATTGCTCGTATAATAAGAATCCATATAGGTAACATTAGGTACGTCAATTGTCAAAATTTAGAGACCATCAGTAACAGTATGAGTGTTGCTATGTTATCACCGTAAAGGCTAACAATATGAGTGTTTTGCTGTATGGAAGTCTCAGTCCTCTTAAATGTCCTCTTTCTCTACGTTTTATTGGTCTGTCCGTATCTGTGAATGTGTCGGTCTTAATAAAGCATATAGCCAGAAAGTCATCAATCAAACTGTGTAAGACTGAACGAAAGTTAACAATCACGATTTCTGCGTAATTTCCGCTACTGTTATAACGCAGAATTCACGAACGAATGAATCGTGTTTCAACGTCTTCACTCGATGAACGCCATCAAGTGGCTTTTTATTACGATCCAATAAACTTAGAAAACGTCGTCACAAAGAATTACTACATCAATCGGTACAGAATGCGAGGGATAAGACTCCTTTCAACGATATCTGGTAATTAGAAGAACGAGTTCAATGGCATAACACGAGATCACAAAATGGCCACCTAGCTATTCACGTGACCATGAAATAGCCACCGGAAAGAACTCTGACGGACAAGATGATGATGAATGAGCCCCTAGAGATAGATTCGCTCACTACAATCTGCTCCAGTAAGAAGCGAAATGCATAGCGGACCTTTAAAAACACATGTCACTGCGTAACGAATGACCCACAATTCGCTCCACGTAAAGCGAGGGAAATTAATTCTTGTTGGCGTTTTCTTCTAAGCCTCAGCTGAGAAGGCAACTGTTGTCTAAATGCCAGATTCAAAATGCTACCAAATACTATCGCATAACTTCTCTTCTCTGCAACAGTGAGAATTGATTTTAGGCCAAACTCATCATCATACATCATTACAATCGTTATCATTAATAATAATTATACTCATTACCAATGATTATCAATAGGCCTAATAGTAAAATTATTTTTATTGTATGAAGATTTATTAAGCCTGAGTTATACACCTAAACACACCACAAGTAAGCAACTTCATGATCATTATCATCGTCATCATTTTTACTATCAGTTGTTTTGAGCCTTGAAGCTTCACTTTCGACTGAACATAATTAGTGAGAGCTTAAGCCAATCTTCGTAGCAACAAATTATTTCTCTAATAAAAAAATTGAGATATTAAATATAAACACATATCAGGTCGATTACATGAACATTTTGGATTTAAATAATTGGCTAACGGAATTATCGAAAATGCCGATAACGTTTATTGCATTCATTGCGACATAGGCTATCGTTTGCATACCATGGATCTAACACTTCAGTATGAGCAAGAAAATCGCATGTGTTATTTTCTGTATATAACTAAATTCAGTAGGACTAACCGAAAATTTTAATTGAAATGTCGTTAGTTTGTTTGACAAATCAAAATTAACTAATTATTAATCAAAAAATTTTTCAAAAATGCTATTAAAATTAAATTAATCGTTAACAGCCCTATCGAAAACAATTGACGATTTAGCGATGGTACTTCGGCGATATTTCCTCATTCCTCAAGTTTAGATAATGTTGAGGTCCGCCGAGCAACGGATACAACATTGGAACGCAGAGCTGAAGAACCAAGTCCGCTTCCTGTCTCCTCCGCAAGGTTGACTAGTTATTCCTTAGTCTGGCGGAGGCGTTTATTAAAATTAAGACGTAAAACGTTATGGGCGCCTTGGATGCCTGCTGACAATTAAATTCGACTCCCTTAATACTAATAATAGCTTATCATCATTCGTTCATATAATTATGTTCGTATTATTACTGCGGTTTGTTTATCTCTCTATCCGTCAGACCGTCTATATAATGCGTGTATCCCTGTTCTTCTGTCCCTCTGTCTGTTTGTCTGTCTGTTCTGCTGTCTGTCTCTTGCGCCAGGCAATTGCCTTAAATCACTTCAACGGCGTGCGAGTCCATCGCATACGTAGGCATCCGTTGAAACGTGACCAAATATTCCTCTCGCTCCAATCTCTTCATTTATCTCCTTCCATCCGAATTCTCTCGCGGTTCTCCTCGAAGCGGTTTTACCATCTCCGGAAATGGCTCAACCATATAGGATCGTCACCAATCAAAGTGATCGCCTGTCGATACCCTGGCTAACGTTCGAATCCCAATGTGTTTTGGAATTGGTAATTCGCTGTCGAGAGCTGAAAGGCGATTGAATAGCTATTGTCGCATTGGCTATTCAGTCAATTTCTCTTCGTTCAGACATCTGGGACACGGTAACTAATGATTGCCGAGAGCTCTAGTCTTGTAACGTACAAAGTTGGTGCACAATGTTCCTAGGAGACGGTTTACTGTGAACAGATATTGAATGAATTATTTACTCACAATTTTTCAGCGCTATCGATCAATGCTTGATTATTAGGCAATGAACCTCAATAAACACATAACAGTAACATAATAATTATTACTACCCGAGGGACCTATCAGGGCCAAAAAATGAAAAATGATAAAAATATTAAAATAAGAATAATACTAATAATACTACTAATAATGACAATAGTAATGATGAACCAGGGCTAGAATATTGTGGCTTATAACAGCACCTTTCCTTTTATCACAGCAGACGAGTCTGACCCTCCAGACAAATGATTTAACAACATAATAGTTTCTAAGTCCCCGAGGGAATGAAGTACCTTAGGGCATAAAAATAATGATGAGCATAATAATAACAATACATAGGCCCTACATACATATACACATACATACACATATACACCCATACATACATACATCCATACATACATACATACATACATACATATATACATACATACATACTTACATACATACACACATGCATACATACATACATACATACATACATACTTACATACATACACACATGCACACATGCATACATACATACATACAAACATATATACATACATACATACATACATACATACATACATACATACACACATGCACACATGCATACATACATACATACACACATACATACATACATAATTACATACATACATACATACATACATACATACATACTTACATACATACACACATGCACACATACATACATACATACATACACACATACATACATACATACATACATACACACATACATACATACATAATTACATACATACATACATACATACATACACACATACACCTAGGTATAGATGCGTATACATGTAAGTATGATGCTTTTTGCTATTTGTTTTGTGTCCTTTTGAAAGTTGACTTATTGGTTAATTTCCGACATCGTAATTCGATTGTGACCGTTGTCTGATAAAGGTCAATTGTCCTGTCAATCATCTGATGATTCTGCTGTGGATGATATCAATGCTTGGGTTCTGCGACCGAGGCCTTTGAATCAGACGGAATGAAACGAAAGGAAGTTACAGGGTTTAACACTCATCCGATTGATGGCTCCGCTGGATGAGATGAGGTGATAAGTTTCCACTTCGTTCATTTATTTCATCTGTCAATCAGTCGTCAGACGTTCTATTTACACCAGAAAGTGCTGTGGTATAACATGCGCCGAGTGACGTCAAATAGCGTAATTTAACGTGATGGTTGGCGGAAAAATAATGGTTCACGACCGTTCACGGATAAAAGGCTCAAGACCTAAAAGCACATTGTATCTGGTCAAATAGAAATTGGATTAATGATGATAATGCTTGCTTAAATAGTAGTTGGAAATGATGATTGCCACATGTTGGTGATAATTTATACAGATGAAATTAACGCTTTCTGAAGTATAATTTGGATTAATTAAAAAACTTCTTGCTTAAATAGAAGTTTAATTGATTAACATGATTTTTGTTGAAATAGGAGTTGAATTCGCAAGCATCTTTATCATCAGTCCAACTTCTATTTCATCCAATGCAATTGACGAATAATAATAATAATAGCCAGCATGTGCCACAGTCACTGCCTCAAACTTTGCTTCTCTGTCTCTATGTCTTAGTCCATGTCTCTGTCCGTGTTTTTATCCCTGTCTTTGTCTCTGTTGTTGCCTCTGTCTTTGTCCATGTCTCTGTCCCTGTCCATGACTCTGCTGCCTGCAGATACCTCTGCGGAGACCCAAAAGAGATGGAATTCGATGTGCAATAATTATATCGGTTCATCTGACGCGAGCAATCCGTGTGATCGATTCTCAAAGTCCCTTGATGAGCTTGTCGAGATTCCAAATTGACAATGACTGATAGGCTGACGATGTTGACACGTTCGTTGATCATAGCTTCTGTGGAAACCTGTCACCTTCTGATCCGTCTCTGAGTGTTGAGTAACTAGAGACTCTTTTGGAACATCGCAAACACGTTCCAAAATGTCTGATTACATCAAGAAGGACTGAATGTGGCCAGAGTTTGTTTTGAAAATATGTTCGAATGAGCAGAACCAACTGATGCCATTTATGCTGTAGGCCTAAATGTAAATATATTTCTATTTTTTCCTATTTTTTTAAATTTCAAAATGACAAGCCACAGACTGACTACATACATAGTATGGAAGATTGATGAGAAGCTATTGCACGAGTCGAATTTAACTGTCGGCAGTCATGCAAGGCGTTCATTGCGTTATGCATTCAATTCAACCAACGCCACCGTCAAGAGAAAGAAGGATTAGTCAATCCCATGGGAGATACGGGAGTTTCCCTGATGTGTTCTTCCCTACTCTCAGGGCTGCGTGCATGTATGCGCGTTTGTAGGTGTGCCTGTATGCATGCTTGCATGTTTGTATAAGCCTATGTGTCTATGTTTGTGTACTTGAACCGTTGCAAATATATAGCGCCTCTATGCGTAATGAGAAAGCTTTCAGGTTTCATTTCGTCTTCCTGGGCAATTGATGATAGGGTCATCTGCTGGGGTCGAATTCAACCTTTGCATGGCTGCGCTCAACAGAAGAGATGACGTGCCAGCAAAACTCGCACTTCCAAATGCCAATCTTTTTGTAAAAGAGGAATTTTCATGACCACTGTCTGCTTGTATGTCTGACTCTTTGTATCTGTCTGTGTCCCTGTGCTTGCCTGTGTGTCCATCTGCGTATGTCTTTCCGACCATATGTCTTTCTCTCCCGTCTATAATTCTGACTTCGAGTAAAAACGACCGTTGACGCTGTTCTCATGACTCACTATGATTGAATCATTCATTAATTCAATCATCTAATTTGCGTAATTTCAAGGTCAATTCATAAAACCGCTAACATTTCCAGACCGGATAAAAATGCATGTCTTCAAATGACCATAAAAAGTGCCACTGAACGATTTTTGGAGCAGACTCCAGAGAAAGGCCATTCCAAACCCAACGACTTACTACAGAGAATGCACGATTCCGAAATCCGCATATAGCTACATGTGCAAGCAAATGGAGCCACACGAACCCCAATGTCAGTAGACAGCGGCGTATTTGAGTGCGACGTTTTTGGTATAGCATAGATTATAGCTTAGATTAGATTACATTGCAATATATTGCGTAAATTTTTATAAGACATGGTAACATGAATTATAATATGAGATTAGGTTGAATTATATAATAGCTGATGAGATTAGACTTAATTATATCACATCATATATTATTAGATTAGCGTTGCTTCTGTTATATATGAGAATATTAGATTCTAATTATAAGATATGATGGTATTATAATAAACTGCATTATATATAAGAATTGCTTATATTGGATGACATTATAGTAAAAGATTAGGTCGTATTAGATTGCAAAATAATTATAAGAGTTGAAGATCAGAATTGACTTCGCTTCCTTGAAGCTGTGACAATACTAATTAAGAACTATAACCGATATCTTTCTATTAGGCCTACGTTCTAACATAATATTTTAATAGTCGTAAATAAGCGAACATCAAGTTGCATTGCAGTCATGTTCCAAATTATAAGCCATATACATAACTTGGTGGCACAGTGGCCGATTGGTTAGAGCGGTCGGCCATAACGCTCAGTGTGCACTGAGCGAGAGGGTTAGACCCTCGTCCGATGCGTCACTATGTAGGGACCTTGAGCAAGTCCTTCGCGCACAATAACTGCTCTGCAGTACAACTGCAAATGCGCAGTCTGAGCAAAACAAAAATACTGGAAAAGGGCGATATCAATTTTGTTAAAACTTATAAACTTACGTGTGTACTGTGCGAATGTGTGTGTGTGCGTATGTGTGTGTGTGTGTGTAAAATGCTGGTATGTTCAGTACAGCATAATATATATTGACTCCCTGAGACATTTTGGGTGTGGCCTTTCTCAACCAAACGACTCCTCAGAACCAACATTTAAAACTGCACGTCACACACTATAACCGTGACACGAAAACCCTTTCACCCACCAACGGTAATCACCCCGCATTACCTCCCTCACCAACTCCATTCTGCGGACCCTCGCCGCTAACCGCGAGGTAATTGGGTCATTTTCGGTGGAATTTACTCTGACACCCCCTCTCGCCCACTTGTACCCAGTGTTCTCTTTCCGACCGCCTAATGCGACATAGCCTCACCCTCTCCCGCGTTTCCTTACTACGATACCCACTGAGTTGGGTCATTAAAAGACGTAGTGGACAGATGAACGAGAATAGCAGGGAGCCGAAGTGGAAGGCACGCAGGCAGAGGAAGGGAGGGACAATTAGACGAAGAGACAGAAGGACACGATTGCGACCGTATGTCATTAAGAGAAATTGATTTTGGTGGAGAGCGTGAAGCGCTCGTTAGGAGGCTGAATATTGTACGAAGAAGAATTGGACCAAGAAATGGAGACAGAGACTATTAAGACGGAATACACTGGAATTGCAATGCAGGAAAATAATCCATCTTCATGCGTTTGTTACTGCCACTAACTTAATTCATTTAATTCAATCATTCATTCCAGGAAATTTATATAGCGTCAATTTAAGGAACAGAGTTCGATTCCTGTATTGCCGTTAGGTTGACTAATCCTTCCTTCGGTAGGCGGCGGCGTTTGTTAAAATGGGACGTATAACGTAATGGATGGCTGCCAACAGTGCAGTTCGACTCTTGTAATGACTTGTCGTCATTCGTTCCTACTGTACTGCACTGTTAATGCGGCAAATCGCCGCATGATTACAAGTACAGTAGGAACGACAAGTGTGAAATTAAAACAAAAATCTTTAATATTGTTATCAACTTATCATTATTATTAAGAAACTACTCACAGGAGATCCCAGCCAAGCTACGGTCAAAGAGAAACGATTTGACGATTTATGTAGAAAGGAGGCGAATTATTTCAAGGCTGTAAAGGAGCGCAAGCTGAGCCCATTCAAGTGAATGGGTCCATTCCAAGTGAATGGGCCTGCGGGAGGCAGTCGAGTAGGCTCAGCGCAATTTGAATGAAGTTTGATTCCAAGCTACCAAGGGCTCCGCTAATTAGTTTGTCTTCATGAATATAAGGCGACGATTTGATATAGATATGATATAATTTTTATGACGTAATAATAAAAAGATGCTTAGGATACAACATAATAATAATAATAATAATAATAATAATAATAATAATAATAATAATAATAATAATAATAATAATAATTGCAAATTATAACTGACATAATTATAATAATGAAAAAAAATCACAATAATGGTAGCAGTAAAAATTATAATATAAATAATGATGATAATTTCAGTTAAATTATAAACTGACAAACCGCAGTATGTATGATTACAAGGCTATTGTAGACCTACAGTATGAACGAATGATTACAACTTAGACGTCGAATTTAACTGTGGGCAGCCATGCAACGCACCCATTGCGCTATACATAACGTTCGACCAACGCAACAGCCTAGCGAAAGAAGGACTAGCCAACCTTCTAGAACAAAATGGATCTCATGAACAAGGAACCAGATTACAGAATAACTGCTTTAGGAGCCACCAAATCTACAGTAGCGTCAATGTTAGGCCACAATGCATGCAGGGTAAATTGGAGACATCATTCAAAGTCGATTCTAGAAAAAGTATTTCCTTCTTTAGTATTCCACGCATCGTGCTCCATATAAAGCGAGCATCGATGTCCACATAAGCCATCGATTTACTAAACACCGGTTTCATCGGTAGTATATCGCCCACTCATCCTCCTCCACGGCTGACCAGGGCAGACTGACCACGGCTGAATGACGGAGGAGTGACCGAGGATTGACCACGAGTGACCGGAGAGTAATTAGACGACTGCAAAAGGCGTTAGTTTTGCTCAATCGCCGAGGAATGAAATGTGTAATCGAGCGATTTCTACGCTAAAGCATTCGACCAAATGCTTATATAAGTGACAGCCATCCATGGACGAAAACCGTTTAGAATAAAGCTGATTCGTTCCGTTACTTTCAATAGTTGCCTGGGACTTAGAAACTACGGCTAGAGTTCGAAGCTTGCAGAGGAAGACATGGTTTTTGAGGAGTAGCTTTGTCGTAGTATTGTGTGCCACGTCAAATGGCTCAGCGACAAATGGCGGACGACAAATGGATCGCCGACAAAATAAATGGTTGACGACAAATGGTTCACGGACAAAATGTTCACGACCAAAATGTTATTAATTGCTCACTATTCGGTAAAACAAAAGTTCGATTGATGATAGTAGGCCTATTCCTTAAAATGAAGTTGATGAAAAATATTCCTCCCAAATGAATTGTAATATACTGTGATTGGGTTTACAGTTCTGATTTTCATATTCTGTATTATGGACGTCATACTTAGACAATTATATTTGCGTACGTACATATTTTCTGGACCCTTCCCCCACTTTACGCACCCGTACGCAAAATGGCCGAAATTTGAAACCCCTCCCTCGCTGCGTACGCAATATGTGGACGGCCCCTAATCTTTATACGGCCGACTCAAGTGTCTTCGCATATCACAATCCATCGAGAAGGGTCCGTTTTACTTCGCATGTGTCGTAGCTTATCAAATGGCTTCGCATGTCGAAGCGTCTGCGAGGCATGCAGTGGTTCCTTTGACGCCAAATTAGGTTAACTCTCAGTGCATCATGATATCCTAAAATGCCACAGGCCACTTCCATCTGTAACACAGAGATCATCGATGTACCATAAATACACGAGGGCTCCTCTTTTTCTGGTTGTCCGTGGATTTATTGGCGCAGCGAGAATTGTGCGTTCCACCGATATAGATTCGTCGCAATTATATGTAATGAGTCCTTTGATAGCGATGAGATTTTCCGCTCTGGTTAAATTGGAATGCAGATCAGGAATTATAGTTGATACACAAATACGTGTTTATATAATCAACAAAGGTGTCTAATATTGTCACACTCACAAAAATACAAATTCAACAACATAGAGCGCATAAAGTATCTATCTGTCAATCTATAGCTGTTATTTACATCTCTTGAAGATGGCTATTCAGAGGCGCTTCCGGCCCAGGTCCGACGAAAGAGGATTGTCTTGGGAATTTTATAGAAAGAGCTAGACATACGATATGTGCATTAGCATCATCATCATCATCGGCAGATCCTGACGCCAGCCATTTGGCGGAGATGGGTAAGACTAAATCATCCCAATATTATCCTCGGGAATTTGTCAATTCCATTGACTCCCATTGATGTCGTTTCTTCATTTAAATTAATTATACACCCAGCGTAGAAATGGTTTGCCTTCTTTCTTTCTATTCGAATCTTGCATGAGAAGCATGATGTTGGATTCTGTCAATTGGCGTTCGCTCTACGCATCCAAACAATCGGAGTCAAGCGAATGTAACCAGATACGCAGTGGAAATAGATAAACGTGAATGCTGCACATTTACTCGCTAGCGGACAGAAACACTAATGATCCATTTCTTTTCTCGTTAATGCAAGTTTTGATGACCTTGATAGAAAACGTTTCATGGCGTACTTTGTATATCACATGAGTAAGACAGTAATACCCAAATGGAGGGTCGCCAGGCACCGGGCCATGGAAGAAAAATTCAGGGTCACGGCTAAGTTTTTTATAATATTATTTTGCATTATTAAGTTTTATCAAACCAAAGGAATAAAAAAGATAAAAGATAGTTATACCTGGGACTAATATGGAAGCATCAGTCAACTAGGCATCACCAAGCACAATTTTTTTAAGTTAATTTGTAATTTATGCGCAGAAGACAATGCAATATTTGTTAGTGGATCACAAATGAGAATCAGAAAAATAACCAGGCCGCGAAAAAGAGTTTTGAAAACGCAGAAATAAGGTGTTGTAGAATTTCAATTGTGCAAGAAATCACGTCAGTGTATTTTCAATCACTAGGTGGCAGAGACTTGGATAATGCAATTGTTTCGTATTGCAGCATTTGTCAATGTAGGATGTAAAAGATCGTCTGAATAAGTGAGTTAGATACATTAATCTACTGACTGTTAATGTTGAGGTAAATGATTTCTATTAGCGAGAATATAATAATAATAATATTAATAATAACAATCTTCGTTTAATTTCATACTGACAAACCGCAGTATGATTACAGGTAGAGTATGGGCGAATGATGATGAGTTATTACAGGAATCGCATTTAACAGTCGGTCGCCGCGCAGGTCACCCATTACGCTATGCATCTCATTTGTAACAAAGCGCCGTCGCCCAGAGAAAAAAGGAAAGAAGTCAACCTTAGGGGGATGCGGGTCTCGATCTCGGTTCCTCATGCGCTGCGTCCCAGTGTGTTCACCACTACTCTACGTTATCCTGTGTCGAACTCTGCATGCTTCTTACAGAAACGGCATTTCGTTGAAATGATGATCAATTTTGTCTTTGTTGTAGATTCCGTGTTTCAATGTAGCTGATATACTAAAGTTCTTTTAATATACAAAATTTGATGGTCCGAGGGTTTGAACTTTGTGTTGGATTTGGGACGAAGGCTGACCGATCGAGACAAGCTACCTATTCCAAAGACTCTCGGTAGCTGTCCAGCGAGGGAACGCCATCTGTTTTTCGTCCACACTACCATGCTAAATAATTAATAATAATAATAATAATAATAATAATAATAATAATAATAATAATCATCATCATTTTCTGATGCAAGCCATTTTCCCATAATGTGTACAATGATTTCCGTTGTCATTTGTCAATGCTCCTCCTAGAGTCTTAGTATTAATCAACATAATTATGTCATCATTAGTGCCAACAAAACAAAGTCAATCATATTACACGCATATCATTTCATTCATTCGTTTTATGTTTAACAGAGTCTGCACAGGAAAGAAATTGAGCAAACAGTTTTATTATTCATCCAGCCAAAAAATAAACCACAACATAAGAACTAGTGATACTAAACGTTTGCCCGATATTACAATACAATACAATAAGGCATTTATAAATCGCTTTGACAAGACAAGTCTTGTACAAAAGTGCTGTGCTGCATTATTAGTCATAGATCAGGGAGAATAAGTAGGTCTTCAGTTTTGCCTTGAAAAGAGCAACGGTTGTGGCTTGACAAACTGAAATTTGAAGACTATTCCATTCTGTGGGTCCTGCGACTGAGAATGCACGGTTCCCAAACTTCTTGTTAGTGCGAGGTATGGTAAAGTCTCCAGGCGTAGATGAACGGAGTCCTCTTGAGGTAGAGGCAGTCTATGATGCAACCATGGATGTCATGTACGAGGTGGAGGTTCCATTATGAATGTGGTACATGAAAAGGGAAATCTTGAAGGCAATACGGGCATAGATGGGGAGCCAGTGTAGCTGTTGTAGGGATGGTGTGATGTATCTATAAAGGAACATATGTGGTCGCAAGGAGCAAGACCTTTTATTAAGCAGGAAGCAGAGTGTAAGACTGATGATAGGGGCTGTAGTGTTGACGCAGGAAGTCCAGAGAGGATGGAGTTGCACAAGTCCAGGCGAGAAATGACGCGAGCCTGGACGAGGATACAGAGGCAGTTTTCATTCAGGCAGCGTTTCACTTGTCGAATCCGACGCAGGTGGAAAAAGCACGGTCTAGCGATGGTGGATATGTGTTGGGTCATGTTCAGCATACTATCCAGAAAAACACCGAGGTCGCGGACTACATTGGAGGGTGTGATGGCACAGCTGCATCAATGTTGAGATCTTTAAATGTGTCGTCCACAATTGTGCTGTTTCACCGTTCGAACCAGATGAGTTCATTCTTGGAGGCATTCAATTTCAGGCGCATGGATGCGCACCAGAATTGAATATCCCGGATGCATGATGCGATATTCATGCAACACGTAGCACAAAAATCGGTAATTATGGTTTTAGCGTCTCAAGAAATGTATGCATGGTTTAGGTCACAAGTGAGACAGACTATCAAATAACACATCGATCCAGCCTTTATTTAGTTACATTTCTTTTCATCAATCGAGTTTTTGCGTGCACCCGACTTTGTGTACATACGTCTCATCGACATTCTCGCACCAAACCGGCTACACTAAATACACTTTTAGCAAAAGAAATAAACATAAATGGAAGCTGGATTGATGCAAAGTATCATATATCTTAGTAGGATCTGGGATAATCCTGCATTTTAAGTGCTCAAATTATTTTTTATTATTCAAGTGAATTTTGATTACTGTGCAATGTTAGCTATCATCAGGAATGTGTAAATGGCTAAAAGGTTTATAAATGAAGAAGCTGGATTGATGAAAACAATTTGCTTATATATTAAAGTAGAATCTGGATTGATGAAAAAATCATACCTAAATAGAAGCTAGATTGATGAGAAATATATGTTTAAATGGAAGCAGAATTGATAAAAAGAATCATTCTTCAATAGAAGCTGGGTTGATGACAAGAATCATATATGTAAGTAGAAGCTGTACTGCTGAGAAGATTCGTTTAGGTGGAAGCAGTATTGCTGAGAAAAAACGTTCTTAAATAGAAGCTGTGTTGATGAAAAAAATCTATTTAAATGGAAGCAGGCCTGATAAAAAGTCGTTCTTCAGGGTTTGGGTAAAATGCGGAAGTGCGGAACGCGGATGGCCTAACGGGTAAAGTGCGAATATTTGTGGAATATCCGCGCTTTACCCGTTGCCGCGTTGCCTTTCATGGGGGGACACACCAATACGTTGAATTAGCGGGTGCGTAGCCAATCACCGAAAACCGAATCGGATTCCCCCGTATCCCGAAAACGAAGCTGGATTGATGAAAAATGATTTTGCTTAAATGGAAGTTGGATAGATGAAAGGAATTCATACAGAAACTGGATTGATGAATGAATTGCGCTGTTTTGAGACAGTTAGACGTTTTCAATAGTACATTGCTGTTTTCGGGGATTCGGGTTTCAATGATTCGGGTTGATCCCTACAAAATTACCTAGAAATATTAGTAATGTGCGTGGCTCATAAATTCCAATATCTTACATTATGTACTAACACTTGTGCACCAATCGGTTGTAAAGAACAAAGCATGACAAAGCACTTACTATACTGACATCTTGTGATCAAAAAGGTCGCCGACACATCGTCTATCTGAAATAACACATCAAACTCAACCAAAAACTGCTAATAAGTCGCTGATTTACCTAAAAAATGTAAAACTAAATGCGCACGTCCACTAAAGTAAGTTCACTAAATGAATTGGAGTTACAGAATTCAACCTGGTTTGGCACTAAAGCTGATCAATCTCAAAAAAATATTTCATGAAAATAAAGATGATGTTGCTAATTATAGACCAATTTCCATTTTCCAGTTCTTGGGCGTTCAAATTGATCAACACCTTACATGGAATGATCATATACAACACATTTCAATAAAGATTGCCAAAATTTTAGGAATAATGGCTAGGGTTATGCACCTGATTCCACCAAGTACACGAATAAGCCTATACTACACGATGATCCACCCTTACTTAGCGTACTGTAACATCATCTGGGCTTCAAACTATCCTTCAAGATTAAGACACCTTAGTATTTTACAGAAGAGAGCTATCCGCATGATCAACGGTAGCCACTTCCTTGCTACATCTCAACCCATCTACAGAGAACTTGGTATTTTGACTATTGAGCAATTGACCACTTACCAAACCCTTGAATTGAGTGCGTAGCGAATCGCCGAAACCCGAATCCCCCAAACTGATTTCCACTGTATCCCCGAAAACCAATCTGGATTAATGAAAAAGATTTTGCCTAAGTGCAAGCTGGATCGATTAAAAGAATTCACGCAGAAGCTGGATTGATGAGTGATTTTCGTTATTTTGAGACAGCATAGCGTTTCTAATTGCTGTTTTGCTAACATTGCTGTTTTCGGAAAATTGGGCTTTCTGGCCTTTTCAGCGTTTTCGGGGATTCGGGTTTCTATGATTCGGGTTGATCCCCTTGAATTCATGTATAAATATACTCACAGTCAACTACCCGTTGTGTTTAATAACTACTTTTCCTCCCTTTCTGTTATAAACCCATACAGTCTACGATCCTCCGCCAACTACAGACCTGTGTTTTCCAGAACTAATACACGAATGTTTTCAATTAGATACTTCGGCCCAAAGGCTTGGAACAACCTACCAGAGGAGATACGTTACTGCAAAAATCTCGGTTCTTTAAAAAATAAAACGCGAATATTTGAAAATTTGAATATTTGATCATTTCAGATTATGTGTGCACCTATAGATATATAAACTTATTGTCATTATGCACATAGTTAACTAGTTAAGTTTTTTTTCCATGCTTCAATGTCATATCAGCTGCCATATTTACTTGTCGTACTAGGGTGACCCGACTACGGGACTTGTGTCCTTTTTGGGGTTTCTTCCTTGTTGGCTCCTTTTCCTTAAAAAATCTAGATTTGAATTATACTTGTAGTACTTGCTTGGATCAATAAAAACCAGTTGTTATGTTATGTTATGTTAAAATCTGATTCAGGCTATCATGATACACAAAATGGCGAATCAATAAAAAGCTTAACTGTCAAGACCATCGATGTATATCTATTTAAATTTACGTCGATGGACAAGACAACCAAGGTGTAGTTTAAAAGATATCATGCCATCTAGCGAATAGCTTTTTAACTGTGCTCCAGCATTATCATAATATTATGTAATGCAATGTAAATCCTCGAAAATTTCTTAACTCCCACAAAAGCCACGTCGGGGGAGCATATTAACCGGCGCTGGGAAACAACAGATTACTTTAGAAGAAGTTTTAACGTTTTTAGGGGCTCGGGGTATTTCAAGTTTCTTGCGCACAGTCACACACCGGACACGAAATTCGAACCAAGAAGCGCACGAAGAACATCACATAATAAATTATACCTTCATCGGTCTACCTGCCATAACTATTGTCTACAACTGTGTGCACTTCCAAGTACACAATAATTATAGCTAAAAGGATCAGACTTTCATGTTCTACGCCTACCTAAATGCTAAATCAATTGTGTTGAGTAGTGAATGCCTCTGATTACGTGTAGCGCTATATAAGTTTTCAATTACAATAATTACAGGTATTATCATAATTAGTTAAAAGCTCAATTAATCATTATAAAGTGACAAAGCGAAAATTTAGACTTTCATGAGTTTTTTACTCATAAAATACCTTCGCTTAAAAAAATAGAATATTACAACCTGAATGCAACACGCAAAAGTAAAAGAATGACTATAGGCCTATCTCTCAGGATCTTTCGCATGGACTCTAGATGTTTGTATACGTGTGTGTATTTGTAGATGCAGGTGCAATTGTATGGGTGTCTGTAGGCGTGTGTGTCTGTGTGCATAGCTAAAAACATTAGCCAAGATTCAAGACGATTATGAACATGAATTATTTATCCATTTATATTTCGGTTCTGTGCTATAGCGTAGGCCTAATTTCTGATAGATTCAGTATTTCAGATATTGTCAATAGCCTATTGGCCCAATGTTCGTAATCTGGCATAATCTATTTTACAGAAGTCAAAAATATCGACACACGGTCAAAAACTGCCACTAGGCCCAAACTATTAGCACAGTTCATAAAAATATCTTTGATAACGCTCTTGTCCTTGACCGGTTAAGAGTCTCTCCTCAAAATATGAGTATCCTTTGGGAAACGACGATGTTAATTGGTGCTATAACCCATCAGTATATTGCAACCGCTATTTTATAAGTTGGTTGTAGCTGGGAGGATTAAAATTACATATTGAATTCTAATAATCCAGATAAGGTTACACTTGCACTTCAGAGTGAACAGTTTCAAGATCCTTCGAAGCTGATGGATATTGATGGAAATTTTTGGCTTTAAGGTGTTGTCTGTGAACGGGTTTTGAGTTTAAAGATTGATCTTTAAAAAAACTTCGTAGCCGTTTAGAAGAATTTCTTCTAGAAATGTTCATGCGAACTAAAGTTACATTCTAGACGGACCAGACGGAAGAGTAGTAAGTCTTGACAGGGTTTATTCTGAGTGAGCAAATTCCAAAAGATCGCAAAGAAAAACAATGAATGTACAGTTGGTTTGTCATATTGTCATTGTCGGTTGGTCAATTAATCACTTATACATACATACATAAAAACATATATATATATATATATAATATGTTATACATATATATTTAGATTTTATAATATTAGGCTATAATATAAGACTCGAAAGCATGAACCCTATAATTCAAACAGGCCTCTCGTCTGCTGCTGTAATAGGGGCACTTCACATGATCATTTCAAAACGTACAAAACTCTATCTTGCGCACATGACCTCCAAAAAATCAGACGGAACACTAACCCTGACCCTAAAACTAGCCTCAACCTTGCCATATCTGACCCTACCCCAGCCATGAACCTACTGCATAACCCCTTTACCAGTCTGCGCATTAATTCTACGCCTACACTAACATTAATTCTGTTATATTCTACTTACGCCTTTCTAAGCTTTTAGTCCTTCGCTAATTCCACTTGAGTGCGTCCGCTGTCGCCGCCTAGCGAATACACGAGAAAATTGAAATATTTCGTATTTGAGGCAACATAATGAGGCTCTCCAGTAGCTTACTCCCGTCATGAATTATATGGTCTGCTGCATAATAATCCATATAACTCTACTTAGTCTACTAGTATCATGAGTCCACATATTTAATAAACACAAGATTCAAAACAAATGTTATCACATATCGCTATCCTTACGTGGAAATTTGAAGTTTTGGATTATAAAATATAAATTTATTGATCAATGCTTTATTAAATATTGCAGTATTGCAGCTAACATCAAACTTGTCCTACAAATAATGTTGTCAAACACAACATCAACTTTGCTTAAAATCCACAATGCACTTTTTGGAGTACTGATAACATTCTTATTGCCATTGTTCTAATTCTTCTTCTTCGTCGTCGCCGTTCTTATATAACATCATCCGATTCATCCTCTTCTTTTCCCACCCTCCTATTCCTCCTCACTATCACACACACACATACACACACATACATGTCTCTCCAACACATGCAGGCATGTATATATGTATGTATGTATGCATGTATGTATGTATGTATGTATGTATGTATGTATGTATGTATGTATGTATGTATGTATGTATGTATGTATGTATATATGTATATATGTATGTATGTATGTATGCATGTGTGTATGTATATTGGCATATGTATGTATGTATGTATGCATGTGTGTATGTATATTGGCATATGTATGTATGCATGTATGTATGTGTGAGTGTATGTATGTATGTATGTATGTATGTATGTATGTATGAATGAATGTAAGTATGTATGTATGTATGTATGTACGTATGTATGTATGTATGAATGCATGTATGTATGCATGTGTGTATGTATGTTGGCATATGTATGTATGTATGTATGTATGCATGTATGTATGTGTGAGTGTATGTATGTATGTATGTATGTATGTATGAATGAATGTATGTATGTATGTATGTATGTATGTATGTATGTATGTATGTATGTATGTATGTATGTATGTATGTATGTATGTATGTATGTATGTATGTATGTATGTATGTATGTATGTATGTATGTATGTATGTATGTATGTATGTATGTATGTATGTATGTATGTATGTATGTATGTATGTATGTATGTATGTATGTATGTATGTATGTATGTATGTATGTATGTATATATGTATGTATGTATGTATGCATGTGTGTATGTATATTGGCATATGTATGTATGTATGTATGTATGCATGTATGTATGGTTGAGTGTATGTATGTATGTATGTATGTATGTATGTATGCATGTATGTATGTATGTATGTATGTATGTATGTATGAATGAATGTATGTATGTATGTATGTATGTATGTATGTATGTATGTATGTATGTATGTATGTATGAATGTATGTATGTATGCATGTGTGTATGTATGTTGGCATATGTATGTATGAATGTATGCATGTATGTATGTATGTATGTGTGAGTGTATGTATGTATGTATGTATGTATGTATGAATGAATGTATGTATGTATGTATGTATGTATGTATGTATGTATGTATGTATGTATGTATGTATGTATGTATGTATGTGTGTGTGTATGTATGTATGTATATATGTATGTATGTATGTATGCATGTGTGTATGTATATTGGCATATGTATGTATGTATGTATGTATGCATGTATATATATGTGTGTGTATGTATGTATGTATGTATGTATGTATGCATGAATGAATGTATGTATGTATGTATGTATGTATGTATGTATGTATGTATGTATGTATGAATGAATGTATGTATGTATGTATGTATGTATGTATGTATGTATGTATGTATGTATGTATGAATGAATGTATGTATGTATGTATGTATGTATGTATGTATGTATGTATGTATGTATGTATGTATGTATGTATGTATGTATATATATATGAATGAATGTATGTATGTATGTATGTATGTGTGTGTGTGTGTATGTATGTGTGTGTATGTATGTATGTATGTATGTATGTATGTATGTATGAATGAATGTATGTATGTATGTATGTATGTATGTATGTATGTATGTATGTATGTATGTATGTATGTATGTATGTATATATGTATGAATGAATGTATGTATGTATGTATGTATGTGTGTGTGTGTGTATGTATGTGTGTGTGTATGTATGTATGTATGTATGTATGTATATATGTGTGTGTATGTATATATGTATGTATGTATGTATGTATGTATGTATATATGTATGTATGTATGTATGTACATATGTATGTATATACGCATACATAGTTTGGGCGAGCTTATGGTCTAACCGGGGAGAGTGCAGTTGTCCTGGTTGGAAGGGGCAATTGTGCGGGGAGCAATTGAGGAGGGGCGGAGGAGGAGGAGGTAGAGCAAGAGATGTATTTGGAGATAGATTTTGAGTAGGTGAAACAAGATGTTTAGGATGAAGCGAGAGAAGAGAAGTAGACACAAAACAATCATTTTAATTGAATCCCTAAAACCGAAACAACACGAAAACGCATAAAAACCAAGCATATAGGAGGATTATCAATTGGGAGAAATTAATATATCCATGAGGGACCAATGAGGTCACGCACACGGGGCCTGCCTTTCTCCCAAAAGGTACTAGTTGAAGTAGAGTAACATTACACGATAGTAATTCGCTTTATTAGTGGCTACCCTTCCTACATCCGGATTGACTACATTGACATATATAAGCACTAGGGCTATTAAGCCTGCAACAATTAACTAAAGGTACTAATTAGCATAATTTATTTATAAACATAATTGTAAATTACTTCCCACAACCTTTGACAATTACTTCTTGTTTCCCCTAGAGGACATTTCCTATTGTGTTCGATCCTCGACTACTTCAACTTTCAATCCTACTCGTGCAAGAACAAACTCACGAATGATTGCAGTAAAATAATGCTGGCCCAAAAGTCTCAAACAGTATTCAAGAAAATATGAAAACAGTTCAAAATATTCAGGAATTTAAAAAAAACTACGTGCCTATATTTCAAATAATTTTGCCTAAGGAATGGGTCTGTCAACCTAAGGAAGCGTTAAACTTACATGTACACTTGTAATGTAGCTTCAACGACCAGAAGACTGATTCATCTGCGTCGATTCAAACCTATTGATGTTCCTGTAAATTTGATTAGCCAATGTGTCTCTTTTGAGTGTTCTTTTTAAGTTTCTTATTTAATTATCTTAAGTTATCTCAAATTTGGTGTATATAATTGCTTATGACCATGTCTATGTGCTGTTTGAATCTTCTTGTCTGTTAAGTTGTACCTTATTTACTAGGTAAAGTCATTGACTTTATTCCCCTACCAGATGTAAAGACGGTGGCCCTGGCTACAGGCCCCAGGTTCTTCTTGGGGATTATCCTCCCTGTTGATCTAATTTGAATATTATGCTTTGACTGCATACTTTTCTGTAAATTTAGGTCTATAAAAAAAATGCTGTCATACCTAACATTGTTATTGTCATTGTCATATTTCTGAACTAGTTAGCTTAAGTAGACCGGAACCTCACATCTAAGCTCTGGCGACATTGAGTAGATGGACTTTATAGTACTTGTGAAGGAGACAACAAAATCGTACAATTATCTATGCATTTTGAACAGTGTTAATTGAGTTGGAGACAGTTGCGACATCTTCAAGTTTATATAGTATAGATCAGTTCATTCGGTGCCAAAGTCTTTTTCCCCACTTCAATGATTCACTGACGGTCGTCATTAATTCAGCCGTCATACACAGGTCATTAGACTCGAGTGTTCAATCTCCTTTCACAAACGGTCTCTAACTGCACATAACCCAATTAGCGCACTCTGGAGTGCTATTCTAAACTCCAGGCTTCTTCTCTCACTCCACCATATTACAAGCGAAAGTCCAAGACAATGGTGGACGCAGAATCCATTTAGCTACGTTGAACGTTAGGTATGACAGCATCGCTTGCACATCAAAGAGAGACAGCGCACATCAAAGTGCCGACCACACTGACATACCTACGCAGGTATGTCCACACGGCAAGTACTTCGCGCACTGTTACCTGAAGCGATTTCCATCCAGGCTGCAGGACAATCGGCTCTTGATGTGTCCGGTTATTCCTTTGCAAAATGGAAGACCACAAGAATACTCGTAAAATCAATCAGGCGCTTTCCTAGGAAGTCCTTGAAGTCTTTGAAGTCCGCCGCCAATGAGATCCCGCTAAAAGAGATCAAAGGGCGGGTAATTGCGTCGAAACGATGCCAGAGGATGAAGATGCAACCATGAGTGCCAGACGATAGTCGATCATCGATAGAAAGATGGATGACCTAACGATTGATGATTGATTGAATGATGGCGAAATCTCGTTCGAAGTCTCGTAGCACTCGCGAGACCGGAAGCGAGAGAAGTGAACTCTTTTCGATGATCCGTGTTAGTCCGTGATTGACAGGATGCGCATCGGATATTGAAACTGTGCGTCCGATTGTGTCCTAGGTTTAAGTTCTTTGCCCTGTGACGCAGTTGATCCTGGAGCTAACGAAGTTATCATATACAAGTAAAATTCTAATTATTTTACGAATAACAATTCTAATTATGTTCTAAATTTCTGCTCTATCTGTGTGAAGGAGGATGAGACGGTGAGGCAGAGGACTGGCCATCCGCCTGCATATGCCGAGGTAAAGAACATGAGGTCTTTGAACTTCATAATAATGGCAACCTCAATGTTATTTTAAAGGACAGATGCCCTTCTTTTTCTATGACTCTGTAGGTCGATATTGAGGCTGAATGGACTCCAACAATCAGACATTCTATCGAATAGCACTATTACTGAACCAGGAGAGTGCAAACAGGCGCTTTCATACATTCATTCATTTCGAAAATTTTATAGCGCCCGCTCAAGCAGACTGCTCAAGGGCGCCCCCAGCCAGGCAGTAGCCAAAGAGAAATGACTTGAGCATTGTGTAGGTAGACCCAAACGACCTTCATAGTGCAGAACAGTCTTGTGTTTTCCGTGTGGGCAACATTAGAGAATTAAAAGGGTGCATCACCTTAATCCAGGTAGTCTTCTAATACCTGTCTCTAATCACGTCGTAAATTTCGATTGATTCCAACCATATATAGGTCTACAGGTGTATTAACACGTGGATGCTACTCAGTTTCAGCCTGTCCATCCCATTCGCCAATCCCTGTTGCTGTATCCAACAGGTAACAGAAAATTAGCGACACGCACCTTTACTGCCTTTGCCATTTGCCACAGCCTGTACTCCTATCAAATCCGCACTGATAACTAGGGACCTACTCGCTTGAAGTGGCGTCTGTTACTGAACATAGGGATAGTGTGGTCAGACGTTGCATGCGCATTTTCATTCATTCATTCCTAAAACATATATATAGCGTCCCTTCAAGAAAAGTAGCCTATACTCAGAGGTGTTCTCAGCTAAGCTGCGGAAGAAGAGGAAGGACTTCAGCGTTTGATAGAAAGCAGGGACTTTAGTTTGCTAGGGAGTGAACTTTGCTTGAGCGACGGCCCATTCCATGTGAAGGGGTTTGCATTCGAGAAGGCTTGTCACTGCTTGATGGGGATCGATTCAGAGGGACCAAGACCTCACCTTATCCGAATAATGGAGAGCCCTGTGGGAGTCTAAGTGAGAAACCGGGCGGCAGAGATCGCTTAGATAGATTGGACGTTGCGCTCACTCATCATTGAGATATTGTCATCTTAGCTTACATAACTTTAGACCGACTTCATCTCCTGGAACCTCTGACACGAACCCAATACCGTCTAATATCGCGCTTATGCGTCGGTTGGCCTTTTGCCATGGAATATTTCTCTCTCTGACTTTTACTTTTTATTTTCACGCGAGGCTTTTCGCACTGAGAGTGCTTCTCTTTAAGTTACTGTATATTGAAAGAGGCGCCATAGAAATTTTATGTAAATATAATGCATTAACTGTTCTCTGCCTAATTACATATATAGTGACTGTTTTGTCGCGAGCTTTTGAAATGTATCGATACATTATGTAGTTAACACCTTCAAACAGTCTTCAAAGGCAATTGTTGGATCGGACGGATATCCACTATGGGCAACTCTTTAATGAGGATCTTTATAGGCGCTATAATAAGCCTTGTAATATATATATATGTATATATATATATTAATAGCATGCTAAAATTATCTTGACATCAGCGTGTTTTCCGAATGCCTCAATTGGTATTTCCATAAGCATTAGGCGACACCGAATGTGGACGCTGATGGGCTTCCACGTGGCAATGGGCCTATGGGTTCTCTGTGTATTCCATACGGACAAACTGGTACCGAGGCCTTCTTTGTGCATTTGAACAATTTGGTTACATTATTCTCTGTTCTTTTCAGTCATTGCTTTTGACAATAATTATCCCCGAAACATCATCTAAGCCAGGCACATCGAATATGCGACGGTTATTAGTCAAAGCCATCGATCAGTCGTTGTTAGTGCGCTTCTTCAGTAAAACCCGGTCGTCAAAGGACTTCGTAACGAGGGCAGATACACTCAATAATTTTATAGTAGGTCATTGGAGTCGAGATGTGTGTGTGTGTGCGTGTGTGTGTGTGTGCGTGTGTGTGCGTTTATGAGTCTATTTACGGTCTGGTTTTGGGAAGATGGAGTTGAGATGTTCTGTTAAAGTTTCTTGATAATGATGGGACTAAGTAACCTGGCTGTCATTTTGCAGCTGTTGGTCAGGTAGACTGACTCGAAGATGGGTAAATTGACTGAATGATTGACTAAATGACTGACTGACTGGTTGGCAGCTTGACTGACTGGCTGACTGACCGACTGACTAAAACCTATGATTACACCTAAGCAATGAATGCAGATACAGTGAGCTCATATAATTATGAGAGATGAATGGATTTTGATGGAGTGATTTACTTTCTGACAAATGGACAAATTGACAGATAAGTAGATACAAATGAAAAGGGAAAAGAATGAATTAATGACAAAACAACACGATATTTAAAGATAATGTTCAAAATCAGAATCACTGATTACATGTTCCTCTCTCACAATATGAAATTAAATATCACTCAACGATCAAAGTAGACAGGTAACAGGAATGATGATGATGATGATGATGATGATGATGATGATGATGATAATAATAATAATAATAATAATAATATTTCGAATCCTGAGGCATCACCTCTGGAAAATTAATAATGTTAACAGGGTATAATAAGGATGAGGAGAAATTGCCATTTCAGATGCTCTATATAATTAATGTTTAGGTCCTTGGGGAAGTTCAGTACCTCAGGGCATATAAAATAATTATCATTATTATTATAGCAATTATAATATACATCTTAATCCTATATGCCACAGCATGTCATACTTCAAGAAAGCAACATAATTAAGATGATCAGAGGCTCTTACAGGTAGGCGCTATATCAATGTCCTGTGACGTCAATAACTAGCACAGGTAAAGCCTGACTCTGGTTTATGATGGAGCAAGCTACAGGTGAAAGCCCAGTTAATCAAGGTACAGCCACAGGTAAGCTATAGGATGTCATATGCGACGTGGTTCAGTATAGGGCAATGGCGGGTTCTGTATAGGAATGGTGGATTATGACCGCGTCAGATGGATTGGGTGATGACACGGAAGGGTGCAATCAGAAAGGCATAGGGTAGGATATGGCTATGGATGGTGCGAGCTTTCGTGGTGTAATATGCTTTGCTATTCCAATTAATTGTGATCTGACATTTATATAGTGCCAATTTAGAAAGAACATCATTAATCGTGCGCAGGTGTGGTTGCAGCATTGTGACGTATCTTTTGATATCTTATGTGTGGTTGAAACTCGAGTGACATGGTAATGTTATGCAATATACAGCTTCAAACATTTCTCAGCACCCACAAAGGCCACGTTAGGCAGTCCACTATACCAAATCTAGTCCGCAATAGCTGATCCTCTCGTTTCGTTTCGGTGCCAGGTTGAATTCCTGGGTTTGAAGAGGTAGAGTCTGGTAGGGTTAGACAACCAGTGACGACTCGACTTTTCCAACAGAGGGAACCACGGAGTAAGTAAGTATGTATGCGGCCATTTATATAGCGCTTTATTAGAACCTCATGGAACCTAATTGAGGGACCAGTAGGATGTCTAGATTGACTCAAATTATAGGATTCACCGACTCAGCTAACGTAGAACTTTTCCATCCTATTCATCTCACCATATGGAGCTGCAAATGGGGACTACGTACATCCAGATTCCAGTCATAAACCCAAACAAGTCGGTCGTGGAGTTTGAAATAAACTTCCAATCCAATGAAATTGCAAATCATTCCATCTTAAGAACCTATCAACAAGTTTACAACTGCCCCATAAACTCCATATTCAGACCAAAAACTTGGGACTAGGAGTCGATGAACCGCCCTTTTGTCACGCTATTCGTTTTCAGGCGAATTTCCTGCGTTAATTAGTCCTAATTAGCCGGCTGATTAGACGTATTAAGGTGTGGCGTAACGTGCTTGTACTACTCGGGATCTAATTAAAAACTTATCGAAATCGTTAATTGGAACACTGCGATTGTCAGAATGTGTGTATGTGTTTGCATAGGTATGTGTGTGCGTGCTTGATAGAGAAAGCGATAGGGAGAGAGATAGACAGACATACAGACAGCAAGAGAGCGAGATAAAAGGGTTCATAGAGATAAGGAGATAGAGGCAGAGACAGTGATATTGATAGAGATACAGGCAGAGATACATAGTGCAGATAAGTCATTCGTTTACCAATTAATTTGACTCCTGTTCATTAGATGTTTCTTTTCATTTGTTTTTGCCCTTCTCCCTTGCAGGACTTGTTGACCAGTACTTCTTTCGTTTTGTTAAGTAAGCTGAATAACGTAATTGAGCCTTGCATGGCTGCCGACGGTTAAATTTGACTTCTGAAATAACTTGTCATCATTCGTTCATACCATATGTATCTGTTATCATTCCTCGGTTTTTCAGTTTGAAGTCGAACGAAGATAATTATTACGCTTGTGGGATTCAAATTAGATTGCATCTTAGGCTCACGAAGGGTTCGTAATGAACATGCACAGGGTCGGTACACGGTGAGCCGATTAAAAGGTTCGAACCTGCAATCGGTTGAATTGTGGAATGAGAGCGTTACCGGAATGAAAATCTCGCAGAACAACTTGCATTTGTCACGTAAAATGGTTCACCGAGAAATATTTGAAGCAAAATAATCCAAGGACAAATGACCAAACAGCTATTATTCGCTCACTTTATTCTTTAAAATAGAAGTTGCTTGATGATAATAATGCTTGTCTATATAAAAGTAGGACTGAGGAAAGAAATTTTTCCAAAATTTATTAGAAATAGATGAAATAATGGTTACTGAAATAGATGTAAGACAATTTTAGTTCTTGCTTAGCTAGAGGCTGGATTAATATAACATCATTCCTACATTATTATCATCTATTCAACTTAGCAGGCATATATATATATAATATATATATATATATATACATATATATAGAGAGAGAGATTTATCAGTTTAGTTTTAGTTTCTATAGTAGAAAGTGGAGAGGAAAGTATATATATATACATATATATATATTGATAACTATTGATATATATATATTAACTCCCCAAATTTACCTTGGCTCAGGAGCGTCCACATAGGCGGAGTCCGGAGGCAAATGCCTCCAATTTCAGGTAGTCTTAGGGGATATCTTGCCTTCCTAACACTGGGGACCGGAGGTTTGCCTCCATCACTCAGGGGAGGTGGGATTGACACCACTGCCTTAGCTCATCTTGCTATATTGGCCTTCATTGCCGTTGATATGTTTGCCTGTTTAGGTAAGTGCGTGCGTGTGTGTGTGTCGGTCTTTTGTGTTAATTAACCGTAACTGCGTAAAAGATTCAAGTATTGTATTTGCGAATGCACTTAGATATCTAAAAATTTATTAAGCGCCTGTTAAATGGCCTCTTAAGGTACATTTATCGTTGAAACTCCTTCGCACCGAGCAACCTCTCATTAAATTCCTCGCATGGACCGGCGATTCTCTTTATTGCACTCACTAATTAAATTGCGAAGTTTTTTCACTTGCTCATGGAATCTGTTAATTAATATTGCTTCAGATTTACGTAGTACAAGTAGCTCTAATTGAACCTCTGCTCGCACTTTCCTCTCCACTTTCTACTATAGAGACTAAAACTAAACTGATACATCGCTACTAATTTAATGATAAAACTCATGCGCTACAACGCATTCACTATCATCACCTCATTTGCACCGTTTTGTCAAGCTGATGTGACAACACGAAGCAACGGTGGTAATCGGTGATGATGTTGGATGTATAATAGTTGAACAGTGAGTTAAGTAATGGATAACGCACTGGGACGCAGAGCTGAGGAACCGAGTTCAATACCCGTATCCTCGTATATGGTTGACTAGTCCTTCTTAAGGATTTCAGTTGTCTGTCAACTATTTGTCAGTGAACATTTTGTAGTGAAAACTTATCCAAGGCAGAGGTGTTACATAGTTGGTCTCCGGGCCATTTCAGGTCCTCCTACAATGTTTTTTTCCTCCGGAGCTCATTGAGACCCTCCCAGACCCAACCTCACTTCGCCCTAGAGTCTCAAGTATCCAAATATGTCGACCTACCACTTGCTGAAAACATTGCAAATCATTGAAAATGCTTGACATCCATGCTTTAGGGGCGAACATTGAAAGCATGTCAAGAACAGCACGCGAAGGAGTTGTAAGGCTCTCCACTAAAGCGCAAAGACGATACCAACAATGGAACGTGAACATATCACAAACAGATCACAAACAATTGACAAATTGATCACAGGCAATTAACAAACGGATCACAAACAATTGACAAACAGATCACAAACAGTTGATAAACAGATCACAAACAGCTGACAAAAATATCACAAACAAGTGACAAATTGATCGCAGGCAATTGACAAACAGATCACAAACAATTGACAAACAGATCACAAACAGTTGATAAACAGATCACAAACAGCTGACAAAAATATCACAAACAAGTGACAAATTGATCGCAGGCAATTGACAAACAGATCGCAAACAAGTGACAAACATATCACAAACAGTTGACCGGTTAATGACTATCATCGTTTACATAGAATCACAGATTGATTCCATTCAATGCATATTGTCGTCGATCGTTTGTTCATGCTTTTAATGCATTAGCAGCGATCCCCATCTGCTGTCCAATTACATGTAATTTAACGACGGTACGGAAGCCAAAGGGTCATGATGGACCGAAAGCAAAGCGGAAATTTAGCGAAACGCTTAGAATTAGCAGCTTGCGACCTCCGTTCGATTCCCATGGTAACAAGACTGAGTACGTGAATAATTAACGTATCGCTTTGCGACATGAATCCAGTTAAATAAAATTGAAATGGGTTGAACGAATGTGCAGTTTAATTGGCAGAGGTTATGCACCAATTGCGCATAACAGCGGCTCACGTAATAGACGTCAATTTCAGATTCCTCAATGTCTGACATTAGCACATGGAGTTAAGAATACACTTGTAAAAAGTGAATTATTTTTTTATTACCCAACAATGCCACTTAAACTGCATTTTCGTTCATACCATTTCAAATGGCTATAAGGTTATTCCTATAATGTATCGTGTTCGTGTATTCGCTGCAGAGATTAATTAACAATTACCAAGTGCGTTGTTTAATCCCTTAGCAATTCCACCTTCCATTGACGGTTGTCAGATTCCAATAGAAATTTTAGTAATGGTAATAAAACACCTAATTATCTTTAAATTTCAAAATTACAAACCCCAGAATCACTACACGAATAGTGTTAACGAATGATGACAAGTTATTACAGGAAACGAATATAACTTTCGGTAGCCATGCAAGGCTCCGATCTCATAATGCAGTATGGTCTCAATGATATTTTCACAGTGATTTATTAGTTTTGGTGCACTAAATGTATGGTCGTCGGTACAACGAGACATGTCATCAATTACGACCCCACTCAAGGTGCCTTTCCCCATTTAAGCATAATCAACCGTCCAATACTTTGTTTCCCCTCATTGAGTACGTTAAGACAGTGGGAACTTAGAGGATAACCTGAGCTAATTTTAATTAATTGGCCAACTACATCCACCTTAATGGAAATGAACAATTATAATTGGCATTATTATAATTATCACAATCGCTATATTCATTATTTGTATTGGTATCAATGAAAATATTTTTGTATTTGCAATAGCCTACCAATAGACATTTGAACTCTGGCTGTTAATTCGATATTATGACGACGTCATCTGACACTGGCAAATTAATTAATCCGACAGGTAAGGCTGACAAGTACTGAGTTAACCTTTGTGTTGATTCTTACCGTGTGGAAAAGATAAAACGTCGCACCATGTCTTATTCACGACACCCTGAAGGCGGAAAAGAAAAAACGGAAAAGGTTATGCACTTAGTGAAATTAATGCACCTGAGAATGATCGTCATCCATCATAGTTCAAGGGATCAGATTGCGCACGTGTCATGTCAATTGGTCCACAGAAAGATGGTTCACCGACAAATAGTTGACGAAAATTGGTTCACAGATAAATGATTCACAGAAAATGCTTCACAGGGAAATAGTTCACCGACAAATAGTTGACGAATAATGGTTCACAGATATATGGTTCACTGACAAATAGTTGACCAAAAATGGTTCGGAGATAAATGGTTCAATGACAATTGGTTGTCAAAAAATGGTTCACGGATAAATGGTTCACTGGCAGATAGTTGACAAACAATGGTTCACAGAAAAATGATTAACAGACAAATGGTTCACATAATATGTTTCACAGAGGAATAGTTGACGAAAAATGATTCCCAGATAAAGTTTTACAGACAAATTTCGTCCACGAACAAAAAGTTCTCGTCCATAAATTTATTATTTGCCCACTGTATTCGGCAACATG